>JAQIXJ010003980.1:0-11618 GCA_034700185.1 Phthiracarus laevigatus | reverse complement strand
GAAGTATTGCACATCCTTTTGAAATTTTCATTTAAAATTATTTTTTATATTGAGCCTACAGACTAAGCCTAAGGTTATTAAAAAATAGGCTGGCCTAAGCTAAAGCCTATAGAATATTTTGGAGCCTAAGCCTACAGCCTACGAAATGTTATAACCTGTCAGCCTATAGCCTACCGTAGAACCTTAGGCTCAGCCTAAATTTGCATCTCTATTGTAAAGTAATTGAGAATAGATTTTGAACCAGTTTTAAGCAAAAAATTGAAATACCGGTAATTAACACTTATTTATATTTGGTTGAAAAGTCTTTAATAAATGGGAATTTATTTTGTATTAAACTAGACTATGTATAAGACTAATATAAACTTTAAATTTAGCTATACTTTAATAGCGTGAAAATTGGTAAAATCTCTAAACTCTCGAAAAGATCATTTTCATTATAAGACTTGTAAAAATATTAACGTTCATTAATATTTAAATGTTAAGGAAAGTTGTATAAACTAAAATATCTTAAAATGAATTTAATAACTACAATTTCTAAGTTATAATGATAGTATTGTAAGATTTCTTTATAGTTTTTAATGCATTTTTAATGCATTTTACCTCTCTATTATCCTAATCCTAATTTTAACGTTAATATAAGCGTATGTACGGCAAGTAAATGACAGATAACGTCAGATATAAGCTTATTATTTACTTGTCTGTGTGTGCACTCGTAGCACTTGTGCGTTTATTAGGAACGTTGTGACAATCTTTTATGTTTATGTTCGAAAGCTGCACTCACAGCCAGACACAAGCAAATATTTGATGTCACTCAAGTAAAAAGTGTCACATGCATGCGATTTTATTAAAATCGAATGTTAATTCAGCGTTAAGTGCGATGGGAATGAACAGATCTCTATCAAATGCATAAGCTCTATTTAATGGATAACATTTTAAAAGTGTTTCAAAAATAAATTTTGTAATTAAAAATAATTTTAAGGTGAGATTAAGAGTTAGAATTTTAACTAATCAATGAGCATAGACTTAGAGAAATCTATTTTAGATTATAAATAATAACTTTAATTTTAAATTACACTGTTCTAATTAGATTTTTATATTAACTTAGTTTCGAACATATTTTAATATATAAAATATATTTAAGCCTAAAAGGTCAGGTTCTTAAGTTCTTGTTTTAGATTAAAGCTTAGAACTTTGAATCCAATATTCTTGAGACCAACGGTTGTCAAATATCATTGGACCCAACATTATTAGTAAAGGAATTGTGGGAATATAGCCCATCCCAGGGTACGTGTTTATTTTTACTCACGCCATAAACCTGATTATGACTCGAATTGTGGACGATTCTGGTGGTGCACTATTGACAACTTATTTATGTTTGTGCATATGTTTTTCGCTCAAGTTTCTCGTTATATTTAATTCGCATGCTTTTTACTCAATAAATGTATTATATTTCTTTCGGATCAATTCTACACTGTATAAGGTTACCAATGGGTTGTGTAGTAAATTGAATGCAAATGTAATAGTGTTATGATGCGGTAGTCTTTTTTATGTCTTCAGAGGTAATTTTATGAATGGTTTTTATCTTAATAATAAAATAATTGATAATTTTCTGATTATAGTATGATAATCATTTAATTTCATTAAGAACAAATTAGATCACATGTTTTTTTGTACTTTGATATATAGTAAACAACTAAACAACTTTTATCAAATTCTAACTAAAAAAGTTAAAGCGAGCAAATAAAACCGTTTTTATTAGCGAAAACATTTTTCTTACTTCATTATAAATTCGCATCAGACTTGCCCTTAAAAGAGAGATTACGTGATATTTCAAATTTCGCGTTGAAGCTATCAATTTTACTAATCGCACAGTATTAGCATTCTAGTAGTGATGGCTGAAGTACCAGATCAAGCAACAGGTCTCACGCAGACTGAAAAACAATTTGTAAGGAATACTTGGGATATTGTGAAGCAAGATATCGCCGGAAATGGTTATGATTTGTTCATCAGGTATACTATTAAATCATTTACTTAATGTTTTAATTAAATGTTCCGATAAATTATAATTACGAATTATTGATAGCTATGTATTTTTCAAGGTCTCAATTCACACTATCTGTGACATAGTTTTATTAGTTCTTTTAATTTTTTGATTCTAATATATTCTATTCTTATCTGTTTATCAATTGAAATTAATTTCTATAGCGATATACGTATTATTAAGTATTACATAAGCTTACCGTATTAGCGTATTAGACCTCTTTGCTATTACAACTCAAATTTATTAACGCTGTTTAAAAAACTAGCATTTAAAGAAGGTTTGGATAATGTTTGACGTGGAATCGCAAACATTGCATTAGCAATTCCATACTTTTGCAATTTGAGCTAAAAATATTCTATGCGTGTATCGGTATAAATAAATTTTGCACTTAATTTAGAGGACAATAGAGTCAATGAGAGGAACTTGTGTTTTTTTTAATTCAAGGTTGCATTTTTGCTGCCAAATAAAGTAAAACTAATCGTAAGCTTGAGTCGAACGAGAGGTTAAATGTTAAATATGCTTAAATTGAATTTTATTTGAACTATAGTATAGTATATTTTATATCTTTATTTTAATGCTAATAATATTCACGATGATTATTATATTTTATTAATTCCTTAATATAATTTAATACGAAAGAATGCAAGAAAACAAAAATAAAAGAGTGAGTTACAATGTACTCAAAAGTGATCTTAATTAAAAACAATATTGTAAAATAGCTGACAAGTGATAAGTTTTTATCATAAAAAATACTGACGAACTGAAATTTCAAAACATGAGTTTATAAAAAATGCATCTATAAATTCTTTACAAAAAGTAAAAGAAAATAATTATAATATTTAAAAATTTATTCATTTAAGAAAAATTATTTAAAGATTTTAATCAAGCTTAGTTAAGCTGTTGTTCAGTTTTGATTTAAATTGTTAAATTGAATTATAATTACTGTATATATCTTTATTTATTCGAATATTTCAATATTGCTAGAATTTAGATAACTTAAAAATTAAGATAACTTTCAAATAGAATTGACTAAATGACAATTTTTCGGCACATCTAACGAATGAGTTACGTTATCGTTAGTAAACTCTCTTATGTTTAATTGACAGACTCATCATCTGTCTATCAAAGACTAGAGATTGAAAAGAGAAATTAAACATTAATAATTGATAAACTTCTTTCATTTGTAAGCAAAAAGATAAATAATAGATATACTGTAATAGTTTTAAGAGTAATCGATTTTTTAATCTTAATACGTATTAATGGCCAAATTATGGAGATTTCGAGTGTTATTTATTTATCGAATCGTGTCAAACCTTCAGATATAGAACTGTCGGTGAACTGTTATATCTCTTCAAATTAAATACAACGAGCGATGATGAAATATCTCTCAAGATTTCGCATAATTTATCTTTAATTTTGTGTAAGCATAGATTAACGATTGCAAATAGCAATACTAAGAAAGCAATGTCAATACGAACGCTTATGTAATATGTAATACTATGCGCGCATTACGTTATTGTTTGTTATGGCTTATAAAATTTTATACTTCAAGATTTATTTTAAAAATTAAAGTTAATATTATTAACAATTGTTTGAAAAATAAGCATAGATTTTTTACTTAAAAATACTTGATAAGCTCCTTTAAAACATTTTGTTTTTTAGCTCATTTTAACAAAGTCAGCTATTGGATTTGACATATCTATATGTGTGTAACTCTGTGTGTCTGTCTGTAGACTTTTTAGATCACAAAATAAGACAAAAATGGACCAAAACTGAGTCAAAATAGAGTCAAAATTGGCTTAAATAGGGGCAAAACAGGGCTTAAATTGGGTTAAAAATGGGGCAAAAATGGCTTAAATAGGGGCAAAACAGGGCTCAAATTGGATCAATAATGACTAAAAATGGGGCAATATTGGCTTAAATAAGGGCAAAACAGGGATAAAATTGGGTCAAAAATTACTAAAAATGAGGCAAAATTGGTCAAAGCTGACACAAATTCGGTTCAAAAATGGTTAATTTCAGGGCAAATATGAATATATTTTGGTGTCACGCGTCTTACTAATTATACTAAAACACGTTATGACACGCGACTAATTGATCTATAACACAATTTTGATGTTACCTCGTCGACAGCTAAACTATGAATGAATAAAATAACCTTAACACTCACTGAAGTACTATTTATAACAATGTTTTAAAGCACATAAAAATTTTTATCTAAACAATAATAGAAATTGTTTAAAAATAGAAATCAATAATGTTTGCCAACAATAGATTTAAAGTCAAAGTGAGCGCATTACTAATGTTCATTCTTGTTTAAAGTTATAAACAGAAAAAATTTACAAATGACGATATATTGAGTTCCCTTAAAAGATTGAAAGCTAAAAATATTTGACTAATGATTAACCACTTATTTTAATTTTTTGAAAAAATTGTTAAACTTTTTGAGGTAATGATTCATTAATATAAGCTTGTAAATTGTAGGTTTTTTACCGAAAACCCAACGTACCAACAGTTTTTTAAATCTTTCAAGAATGTTCCGATTGGAGAATTACGAGGCAACAAAAGAGTATTAGCGCACGCAACTAACGTTCTTTATGCCATTACAATGCTCGTCGATAATCTCGAAGATCCTGAAGTTTTGGTCGAAATGCTGTCCAAATTAGCCAAAAATCATTTTAGAAGACACATTAAAATTGAACACTTTAAAAGTTTAAAAATATCTTTAGTGGGATTATTAAAAGATAAACTGGGCTCAGATCTGATGAATGATAAGACCACTGAAGCGTGGAGTAAGACTTACGATGTTATCGTTTCAGTGATTCAAAAAGGGTTAGAGGACGCAGAAAAGGAAGCCGAAGAAACCGATTAACTAAGCTTACTGTATATACAGTACAAATACTAAGCACATTAATAATACAAATTTTTTTTTACATTATTACTAACACTTTTAAAAATTTATTGTTTAATTCAATCGGATAAAAAAATTAATAAATTTCACTAATTTGCACATATCATATTAATTTAGTATAAAATATAGAAAATATTTACCAATAAGATAAAGCAGTTAAAAAAACAATTGTGCCTTAAATTAATATATTATTCTTTAATAATTAAATACTAAAACTAAAAGTAAATAAATTTGGCATATAATACATGATTTAACTTCTCTAAAATGTGAATTTACATAAAAAATAGCTTTTTATACAATTAAGGTGCTGTTCGCCGGAATTTGAAAACCTCGTGCCACTTGTATTGGATGAGTTGGAAATATAAAAATAGGTAAATCCCAGACCATAGTTTGCACATTAAGAACAGCCGGAGATTGTTCCGTAATTCCGTGTGCGTCTTCTATTGTACTCGTTTTTATATCTTCATTTTTCGTTGTTACAAATTCGAAGTGTAATTTCCACGAAAGATCAACTAATAAATGGAATCGATTAAAATAACAAATATATCAAATAATTATCGATATAATAAATTAAGTTTGAATCTTGTAACAAAGATTAATTATTTGAATAAACTATCAATTTTATATTGATTTGACCGTATACTGTAATCACTCGATTAAACGATTATCTGTTATGACTAATACTTACTGTAATAATTGTGCTTTGCATGTATTTTACTGATTTAAACGCATATTTTATAATAAACAATTGATAATTCACCATTAAATTCTATTGCTTGTAATACCGTACTTTACAAACGTTAATGTGCATGAAATGTATTTTCTTTTGTTACATAAAATACAAGTTACTGTATGTACTATATTAAAAAACTGTAATAAGCATTACCGATATTAGAGTTAAATGAAGGCGTGACAGTTAATGGTACTGATAATATCATTTGCGTGTAACGCATATGAAGACAAAATTGATGATACTTTCCATAACTTGTTATGTGAGTAAACGATGGCTTCCCGTGTTTCAGGCGATACTCTTCGGCAATCACTTCTTCGCTTTGAAGAGTGACTGAAAACTATAATGAAAACGATTTATGGTAAATATGAAATATATCTATGATATGACGAATATTTGGCATAAAATATTAAAAACCTGAACACATGGAACAGTTGCTTCAGTGAAATTAAATATTCCGATAATATCTTCTCCGAGTTTATAAGTAGACTTTAATAGGCAAAACTTGACAACTTTGCCAAATTGATTGGTAATAAGATAACTACTTGGACATCGTTTAGCGGTAAGACAATCGAGTTTATGCAGTGATAAGTCTAGAACGGATGAAGTGGAGTCACTATCGAATAATGGATTGGTTGCCGATGCCATCACATCAGGTGTGGACGAGTAACTGGAATTGCATGACTCAACGTGATTACTATTAATTAATGCCGTATTAATATTAATGATGGATAAAATACGAATCGGTATTCGCAGCAATTGAATGGTTGAGTTCACTCTCTGAGTGCCAATCGATAACTTATACTGGTATTTGACTCTCGAACCGCTATAACTGGGAGGAACGTCGCACGGAATCCTTTCCTCATAGACAAAGCTTCGGCTCTCATTTGCCGCTAATTTTAAATCACAAAATAGTATTTTTGGCTTCGATGCGAACAGAATGCGCGCTTTTTCACCGACAATAACGCTTGGATTAAAGGAGGTATCCGTGGATGAGAGAGCGGTAGCCGTTTGCTGCAACAGTTCATTGCTATTCAACCGATTGATGGCGAGCTTTGTTTCGTCGCATATGCAGTAGCAGTGTATCTGAACGCCACACCAGCCAAGTGTCGAATCACTACTATTACCGTAAATAATTGATTAATAATTATAGTTGAATTACCGTTTAAATCATATCAATAATAGTTACCGATTGTGGTTTTGCGCCACATTTTTCAATGTGATAATAGATTTAAGTGTATCATTGGTGAAATAAACGGCACCACCGCTTAATTTGGCACTTATTTCGATCATATTTAGTAATTTCAATCAACATATACATGTAATAGATTTAATTTAATAATAGTATATCATGACGTATACACTTATAGTACAGTACATACTCTATGCAGTATACGCGTACCAAATATTTAATCCATATTTTGTACTTAAGAAAACTTATGTATGTTTCCAATTGTTATAAAAGATTGTAAAAGAATATTTGAACAATTTTTCGAGAATAAATACTCGCATATTTTGAAAAATTTTAAGAATAAAAAATTAGCTCTTTAGTTATAACAATCAATTTCATAAGATCTGTTGAAGAAGAAATAATTTTAAATTATAGACTTTTTCATAACATAATTATTTTCAATGTTAATTTAAGGAATTTGTTATTAAAGGAAAAATAATCATCGAATATTTCTATCCAATTTTTTTTACGAATAATAAACGATTTAGCACTAGTTTTTATTATGATTTTCAAAGCCATAGTAGAATATACTTTTTAAAACAGATTTGACAAATTTTGAATTTATCAGTACAAAACTATATTTTTATAAAAATAATTTTAAAAAATGGGAGCGAAAGTAGAAAGTGAGGGACCAATTGCCAACCAAAATTAATATTGCAAAGTCAAATATTATGAACCTATCTAGACTAGTAAATCGATAGCAATTTCGGATCCAGACATGTTTGAACCGACATTCAGAGGGTTGAATCCAACCTGACCCGACCCGATCAACAATGTTAAGCTAATTTGGATAATTTTTTTAATAAATTAAAGCAAAAAAAACATAATTTAAAAATTAGTATTTTTAAAACTAATATTTATAATTTAGTTATAAATAAGGTTCTAATTTTAAAAATGGCACAAATTTTTCTAATGTTTTTCATATATTTATATTTGTGTGCTTTTGAGTCGAGTTTTTTTAATAAATATTGTAGTAAAGTATTTAAGGAGTTTATAATTAAAGGAAATGAATTTATAAATAATAAATTGTTTTGAATAACTTTTATTGTATAATAAGGATTTAATGATTTATATATGCTTATGTAAATCAGTCTTTGTCGAGATTTAGTTTTAAAGATATCGTTTAGAGATGTATCGATTAGTTTAGCTACAAGTCTAATGTGTTGCGTGTGTAACTTTAAATGAATGTTAAATTAAATAAATTAAGTAAGTCCTAAAATTCATTGACTATAATATTTTAGAATCCGACCCGAACCGACCAATTTTGTCGGATATATCGATCCGAACCCGACATTTCGGATACCCGCTTACTAGTTTACTCTATATTTCGGATATCCCTTTAGCTCTTGTTTACTTTAAATCGAGTTATATTTTCAATTTCATCTTAAAAACCAAATTGACTCGAAAGATGCCAATTGCGAAGAAATTATTTTTATTTAATGATTAAGAAATATTAAAAAAGCTGAAAAGATTGAATCATTGTTTAGATTTTCTTTTAGATATCAGATTTAAAAATCTTGAGAATATTAATTAGTTCAACTCAGTTAGCAATTACTGGCTATATATATTGAGAATTTAGACCGTATTTTTATTTTCACAACTA
The DNA here is from genome assembly GCA_034700185.1 of Phthiracarus laevigatus. Lineage (NCBI taxonomy): Eukaryota > Metazoa > Arthropoda > Arachnida > Sarcoptiformes > Phthiracaridae > Phthiracarus > Phthiracarus laevigatus. Next base: position 3,102 of record JAQIXJ010003980.1, on the reverse strand, counting down.
CACAAGTAATTTTGTTAGACTTTAAAATTAATTTGAATTTAGACTCAAATGAAGTATAAATACTGTTCCAGGACTGGAATGGACCGAATTTTTTATGAACCCCCGCAAATTAATTTAGTTTTTGCTTAATAGAGTTCGCCACGTGTTGCGGTAAAGAACACGTGTGTGCAGTCGACTATCATACGTACTAATTGTTTACTTTTTAGTGATTTTTAGTGATGTGATAGTTTAACTGTCATTGTGTGATATCATCGAATTATCGTTTAACACAATGGATGACGATATAAAGTGTCCACACTGTGGTACAACCAAATACAGATGTCCATCGCTCAAGTTATTGGTGAACGTGTGCGGACACGCGCTTTGCGAGAATTGTGTGGAGTTGTTGTTCGTGAAGGGAAGTGCTTCGTGTCCCAAATGCAATGTTTCGTTGAGGAAAACGAATTTCCGTTTACAACTGTTCGACGACCATAACGTCGAGAAAGAAGTTGATATTAGGCGAAGAATAATGAAACAGTTTAATAAACACGAACACGACTTTGACACGATTTCCCAGTATAACGATTATCTCGAAGATATCGAGACAATTATATTTAATTTGGCAAATAATGTGGATGTGGTTAATACGAATAAGAAAATCGAAACCTATAAGAAAGATAATGCGATCGTAATTGAACGAAATAAGGGTAAGTTAACCAAAGATCAACAGTTAATTGAGGAACTATTAGAGCAGGAAAAGGAGCGTGAAATGATTGGCAACCAATTATTTATTGAAGAGGACATCAAAACCGTTAAAACAAAAAATAAATTACACGAAGCATTAGTCGATGAGCTAATGTTTTCCGATTTGCCTGCGCATCAGATATTAGCCACTCATACCACGGAAATGCGCGAACGTCTTAAACAACAGCCGATCGCTGATCAAGTGTCGCACAAACTTAAGAAAGTTAATAAAAAAGAAGCGATAGTGTTCTCAACGGGTATCAAACTCGGAAAGGGCACCAATGTTTTTGAACCATTGCCCAAAACAATAGAAGGTGTAGCACATGAGTACATTGAGCCTAAACTAGACATAAATGGACCGCAATGTCCTCGATTCGAAGCGCTAAAAACTGATGGCTATCTGAATCACGTTCGCAGCGCTACAAACGCCGAGTTTGCTGGCGGTTTCTTACCTCAATATCCGTGTCATAGGGCTTTATGCGAAGCATTTTGTGGATTGTATTTCAAGTCAACTTAAAATTAAATAAATAAAACTTAACTTAATAATCTTATATTTTATAATTTAATTCATTTTATTGGGAAAATGTTCCGCCGTGTAGTATTAAAAATGAATCCCTGCTAATGCTATCAAAATAAGTTTCTTTGCTATTAAATCGAATCTTTCCGTGTTTTTTCCTTTTCTCGAAGTCGTAAAGATTAACTCTGCCATCGGTAAACTTAAATATTTTTGGCCAGTTATTTAGGTTTGGGTTATCATCGCCGCCACCCTTATAGTATGTGTAAGATGGGTATCCAATTGAATTATGATTAAAGTCTTGCGAATCTTTGTTAAATGTTAATCGTCTTCTTTGAAACAATGGTGGTATTTCTGGCACCAATGATGTGAACGGAGCGTCAAATGAAAAGTATTGTGGAGGTTGTTCTAAATTGAAAAATGGGGACAAATGAGGATTATTTTGATATTGTGGTGATTGTGGAGATTGATTGTGGGCTCGATTTTGATTATTTGGTGGCACTCTTTCATCCAACTCTATTTTTGGGTTTAATTGTTGAATTTGTGGCGGTGGCGGTGGAGTTGTTGGGAAAGGGTTCAAATTTGGTTGTGGCGTTGTGTCACCAATTCGTCGATCAAACAGTCGCGGCACGTCTTCGCGTGGAAAATTGAAAAATGGTTCGTCTCCTATATTATTGTTACTATCAAACAAAGTATTTGGGTAATGATTAACGTGTGGTGAAAATGGTGGTGAAGCTACTGATGTAGGTTTTGGCTGCGAAAATGAAATTCTTCTAATTTGACTGACAGCACCGCCTCCGTGGTCGATAAAAACGACTTCTTGTTGTTGGGCCGTTCGCTCACCATTGTTCGTATCGCTAAACATTAAATCCACGAAATCGCCATTATTTTCATTGACTTTCGCTTCGCATACTATCGTATTCCGTAATGAAGAATGTATTGTACACAAAGTTAGCAGAGATATATGGCCTAATAAATACTGGGGAAATTATACGAAAAAATTAATTCACTTTAATTGCAAGTTCAACAAACTTTATATCACAATCACTGACAACAGAAATAATTACGAACTTTAAATACTTGTTAATTATTATTGTAATTAAAAGTATATAAATTATAATAATAATTCTAGACTAGTTTTGAATTGCTTCGAAACATTTAAAAGTATTTATAAAAATTATTTCTAAATTTTTTATTTAATATTATTATTTTACACAATTTATAGTTTTATTACGTTCTGTTTATATGCTTATAAACGGTTTTTAGCGGCTTTTGAGTTTTACTTTCGATTAACTTAATTTGATCATTTGTTTCACTGTAACATTCATGTAACTAATTATACGGTAATAGCATTAAAAGTATAACGTTATAATCATATATAAATTATAAGTTTGCAATACAACTGCATCAAATCAGTATTTGCTTTAGTTTTTAGTTTGCTATTAGTAATTGGTCAGTAAGCTTTAAATTTTTACTAAGTTTTGTGTATGTTTTTTTAATTTAATTTATATTGTTTCAAATACCGTAGAATTTGTTTCCAAAATAATCCACAATCTCTGCACCGTACATATGATGCAACGATGATTCGTTTTTAACATTTTAATTAAATTTCTTAATCATACCATTAGATCTTATTTACTCGTTAACACATTAGTGTTATGTTTAAAAACAGATAAATTGCTAATTACAAAATAAATTTATCATAAAATAATTAATTGAGTGTATGTTAGATTTTAATTTACTTCTGTATATTTTTGCCTTCGGTTCAGAAAAACTGACAGTTATTACCAGGGATAGGGATTTCCGGGACTAAAAACTGGTCAAAACGGTCGGGAACCGGGAACAAAAATGTACCAAAAGCGGGA
>JAQIXJ010003979.1:0-11621 GCA_034700185.1 Phthiracarus laevigatus | reverse complement strand
AAACTCATCGGATTTAAACGACAATTTTTTTGTATTCGGACCAAAAAAATTTTTTTCAGCCAAAAAATAGCTCGTTTTCAACACAATCTCGTTTTTTCTTGGGGGGGGGTCAACTTTTCCAGAATTCTAGGGGGGGGTCAACCCTGGGCTAGCACCCCCCTTGGGTAACTATGGTAGAGGCATAAGAATTACTACCCAAACTTCTTTAAAAACAAGTACGGCACATTCATAGAGAGCTCACTTTTCTTAGGTTAATGCATACTTAAACTACAAGTTAATTATTTTCTCAACCTAGGTGAAAAAATTACTTTATTTATATCGGTGGAATCCCTTTACTGATATGAAACTGCGAACAGACAGATTGACAGACAGACAGACGGACGGACGGACGGACGGACGGACGGACGGACAGACAGACATGGTCAAATCCATAAGCTCGCCTTTTTCTAAAAAAGTGAGCTAAAAATAAAAATTCTAAAAAATGTGTGTGAATCTGTTTTCTATTGATAATTATATTCATAAAATATTGTATTAATTTAAAAAACGAGTTCCATAAATGTAAGAGTTGAGTTTAATATCGATATATTAAAGAACTAACTACTGGAAAATTATATATTTACTTTATATAAGTTAATAAAACTGAAAAATACGCTCAGCTATTAGCTCAATCTTTATTTGTGCTTGAATTTATAAAATATTACATATTACTTGTACTTCCAAAATATTACCAGTAAATGTCATAGATTTCTAAATCGTAGATAAAAAATAAATTTTAGATCAGATTTTAAATATTTTGTAAACTTATTCTTTAAACAAAACGTCTTCATAACTCAAAAAAAGTTCATGAGAAGACACGCACTTATAGCCCAAGATTTTACCATAACTCCATCAAATTGACAGCCAACAAGGAAAAATAACACGTTTAGGCACAACACTTAAACGCTAATTAAAAAAATTGATGTTATATGAGAAAATTTATTCTAAAATTTATTTTGTCCAATCGTTAGCAAAAAATTTTTTAAAAAGTTTTGATTCTTTAACTTTGAATATAATTAGAGGTAAATATTGATGCGTTTAATTACATAAACATGCGAACTCTGCTCTGCATAACATTATTTCTTTTCTTAAAGCAGTTTTTGCAAAAATATTTTTATTATAATAATAACTTTGAAATATATATATATTACATATAAATTTTGTATTTTGAATTATAATTTCAATTAGTTAAAAATTTATTGTTTTTATCTATTAAAATATCATACAAAAAAGAGAAAATATGTCATTAAATTTTTAAAACTAATTTCAATTACTGTACATTTTTTAACAGAAATGATTGTGTTTGAAAATTAAGATTAATTTTCTTATTAAGGACTTAATGTTTACACGTTTAACAATTGCGTTTCTTATAATGTGTTGGTATCATTAATGGTTCATAAAAAAAGTTTTTACTTTTTACAAATTATGATTCAAATAATGATCGGTATAAATAAATCGTGTGTAAAATGTGGGCAAAAATTGAAAAATAGTAAAATTGTTGAATCGATGCGGAATTCCCGCAACTCAGATATGCATAAGGAATTTCAGAAATAGCCACTCTTTTAAGTTGTTCCGGAGAATTACACTTTGTTTCTTTTGGTAGATTTACTACTTTACTTCCCCTTCCTTTTAGAATCCAATCCCGAAACCACGCAATACGACAGTCGCACACAAATGGATTGTCTGTTACATTTGATAATCAATTTATGTGAAATTTTCTTTTTAAAAAAAGTAATTTTAAAAAAGTAATACCATGTGCATCTAAAACTGCTAGAGATTTAGAATTGAATAATGATGAAAATATATCAAATGAAATTGTTGACAACTTATTTGAATGGATATAAAGCCACTCTAATGATAGTAATGTGTCCAACGCTCCATTTTCAATATAATGAATGCTATTAAGTCAAAAATATAATTTTAGAAATTAATAATTCATTGTTAAAAAACATAATCGAAACATTTATAGTATTTCATGAAGAGTTCACATTGTGATACGTTAAGACATACTGTAGTTGTTATGCATTTAGTGCTCGTACTCCAAATTGGGCCACACAGACCGACATGTTCAAATGCATAAGCAAAACATAGTCTACATAGACTGAGTTAATGAGGAAAATTTACTTTAAAAATATTGCCTGAACTTAAAAAAATAATTTTAACGATTTTTAGCTCACTTTTGACAGAAACTCGAGCTTTTGCTTTTGAAAATGTCCATCTGTTTGTCTGTCTGCCCGACCGACAGTACATTCACAGATTTATATTACAGTATTATAGGAATTGGCAAGATTGGAAACTTTTAAATAAAATAAATCTGATTAAATAGATCCGGACTAAAAAGTGAGCTCTCTATGAATGTTTCATTCTTGTTTTATTAAAGAATCAAACATCACTGAAAGTTATAGATAGCTGTTAATAATAAATTTTTAATGAGTCGCAAGATAGTAAAAGTAAAAATTTCTAAACATGTACAGTGCAGTACTGTATACAGTAAATCCGGCAATGAAAATCGTTAAATATAAAGAGTTGCTGATTTTTATCTGCATAACCTTGCGACTAGGCTTTAAGTTGAAGGTTATAATAACGTTATGAAGCTTTGGGCTATTCTTTAAAATTCTTTAGAACCCTTATATTTAATTTAAGACTCATCGTCAGCTTGAATAGAGCAAAGTTTTAGTATTTTGCTTAATTAGTGAAACTGACAAAGAAAAGTTAAGATCAAAATTTAATCTAATAAGCATTAGAGACGATCTGCACAAGAAGTTAGAGGAAAGTGCATCGGCATAAAAATTTGAATAATATAACTATTAAAATATTAATGTTCTAAGATTATTGTAGAGTACATTAAAAGGAGAATTGTGATGATAAATAACTAGAAGCTATTTTTTAGCCTAAAAAAAGTTGAAAAACAGTAACATAAAAACACTCTCTAAGGCATTTGAAATAAAACTAATAGAACAAAAACTATCTTAAAATTTGACCCAAAAAGCAATGCATTAAGAGATAAAAAATTAAACCGAATTATTTAAATACTATAATTAACTTACAGCTATTATAAAATACATTTAAAACACAACTACAGAGTAGTTTTACTATATAATAGTACTGTAAGCACTTTATGTCGAACCGCGTAATTTGTATCATTTTTATTTTTTTTTATTTTAAATAAATATTTTTTAAAAAAGTAAAAATAAGTCATTTAATGGATTTAAAAATAAAAATCGCAATATTTAAAATAATAAATAATATCAATATATGCGTATTAAGGTTGAATATCAAGTGCTTCTTACTACAGTAAAACTAGTTGTGTAAAATGTAATTGACGTAATGTCAAAAGTATTTTTATTATAACTGTATTCCACTGTAAAACAATAATTAATATATAAAGTGTTTAAATTCCAATGTAATTAATAAACGATTATACAGTAATTGAATTGTAAGAATATTTAAGAATAACATTTTAAAATTTTAGTGCTTAGATTAATCAAAATTATTTGATACTTAAAATAAGAGCTTTTAATGTTAGATTAACTCTTTATGATTTATTAATGTTTTAGAAAAGCTATTTATCATTACTTAAGTGATTTAAAAATTAAAGATGAATGTTGTTTTAAGAAGAAGTATAGAAGTTATAAACAGAGATCGATAAAAAAAATCTATAATTCATATCCCTTTAAACAGCTTTTCTTCAAACATCAACTTAAACCAAAAAGTATATAAATTTATATTATTTTTTGAGAAAATTGTTATCAAAGCCAGTTTTTTTAAACAAAAACAGATAGAGTTCTCAGTGAAAGATTTTGGCACTTACTTGTTCTTCTGAAGATAAATGAACTTAAGATTGTTTCCAAATTCTTTAAGAGCATTCGCATGAATAACAGATATATTATTGCCCCTTAAATCGAGTTGTCTCAGTCGTGTCAAGTTTTGAAGAGAAGAAGATGGGATTTCTTGTAAACGATTTTCTCCTAATGTTAACCATTCGAGTGATTCTGAGTGAAAAAAAAATCGAATTCCGATCAATAATAAACAAGACTATATTATCGCTAATAGTATGCAAAGTAAACCTTCAATTCCTTTAAAAGCGTAGATATGAATTTTTGAAATATAGTTTCCCTCCAAATCCAGCGAATTTAATGCGTGAAAATTCAAGAACGAGTTTTCTCTTAATTCTTCGATTAAATTAGTGGCTATATTTAATATGTCCAAACAATTAGCGGCAGCGATCCCATCAAACTCATTGGTAGATATTGAAGCGATTTTATTTTCACCCAATTGCAGTCTCTGTGCACCAATATTTAGTTATTAATATAATAAATTACAGTAAAATAGTTTTTTTTAAGTATTAATGTTGTTAATGCGAATTTTGGAATATACCTGCAAAGTTGTTAAATTTTGCAAAGACTTCGATGGAATAGTATCTAATAAATTGCCGCCTAAGAATAATATTTAAAATCAAGACCTATAATATAATAATGTTATCAAAATGTTGATCGCAGTAAATAATTACCCAAATTGATTCGCGTTAAATTGCCTCCAACACCATTAAAGGCCATTAAGTCGATACTTTTTATTTTATTTCCGTACAATGAAAGCCTTAATAATGATATTAATCCCTTGAATGAATTTGCTTTTAATGACTCAATGAGATTATAATTAAGATTCAATGAGATTAATGATGCTAGTGTTTCAAGAGCTTTGCTCGGAACCTAAAAAGTTATATAAAAATCAATATTTTTATAGGAGATAACTGTTGATGGGAAACCTCGTGCAATCCATTCTGCGAAAGATCTATAGATTCTAATAGATTGCTGAGTCCAGCAAACGATGAACCATCTAAACTAGTTATATTGCAATGATGCGCGATCAGGTGTCTAATGTCAAGTCCATCGAGTAAGAATGAGGGGAATGTGACCATATGATTCTTCCTCATTTTCAAATACCATATCGCTTGTCCCGTTTGGCCAAAATTTTCTAACGCTTCCCTTAATTGATCTAAACGCGCGCCTATATTACAGTATTAAATTAATATATAGTAGTTACTAATATTGACTAACGTGACCATTCCTTAAATGACTTAACGTGACTTTTAGCAAATGATGGCATTACCCATCAGGCAAAAACTAATTTCATAAAAGTACATTTAACGTTATATTGCATTTTGTTTTATATATCCTTCGCTTTATTTAGAAAGAACACGAAGAACCCTACAGTTTCAAATTCATTGCAAACGTTAGAGTATAGATGAACAAAAGCGCGACTTATCACTTTTATCACTCCAGGTCCCTAAAGGTTCAGGTTCGAACAAAAGTTATTAAAAATTTAAATCATCCAGGTCGAATAGGTTCCGGTTTGAGATTCTATTAGTTGGGACTTAAAAATATTATGCTTAAAATGTAAGTTTTTAAATAAGTTTTATTATATAATACATTCAAAAAATTTTGCCATGATCTAAAACATAATTTTTTAGTTTTTTTATTAATTATTAAAACATGAAAATAATTATTACATAAAAAATATGCAATGCTAATAATGTTAAGCATTGTTTACTTATATTTAATGTAAATGAGCCCTGAGTCCCATCTTAAAGACCAGGAGTTGGCCCGATCCTTAAAAAACTTAAAGTACAGGTACCATATTTGTTCGTGAGTCCCAAATTTAGGTCCGGGTTTTCGTTAAGACACTCAAGGGTAGATTAGAGGTATATTATGTCAAAATTTAATTGGTGTGTACTAGACTCACAAACGGGTCCAGATTTGTCGGGCCCTACTTTTTCCAAGGGCCTGGTCGGGCCTTGAAATTTGTCGGATGAGGTTAGGCAATGAAATTAAATAGCGTAACCGAATTTTGGTAATTCTAATCTATTAAAACTGAAACATTAAAAGAACTAAATTAAAGCATTAAAACATTAAAAAGTTTTTATTGTGTAATCGCGACATACGAGCAAAATTAAGTGCGGACACAAGTTTTATTTATCGGGAATCCTCTAACTTTAATAATGCATTGTCTCAAGCGGAACATTTGTAGTATTATTGGCCGGAAATGATAGTGACATTTACATTGTGTAACTATTTACTTTCGGTTAAACGCTTTTTTGCTTAAATTTGTTGGAGTATAAAGGAATAGCAAAATCATGTTTATTTTAATCATAGAAAATACGAATTATTTATAATTTTTCCAATATTAAAAAATTTAAAAAAGTGATATATTCAAATTTTCAAATAATAAAAATTTAAAATATATTAAAATGTATAACAAATAATTTGGCATTATTTCAAAGGTTTTCTAAAAATAAATCTAATAAATTTATTTAGTTGTCAACAATTTCTAATGAATAGAATAATCCAATTTGATTTACAATGAGATTAACTCGAGAATTAGAAATCTTTGAGTTTTGCTAAAATTGTACCTTAATCCACTATTTCATAATAATTGAAGAAACATATTTGCATAATTAAAGTTATAATCCCAAATTTGAATTACATATTAAAAACTATAAATAGTTAAAAATCGATTTAACATAAAACTCACTAATTTAGAATGAACTTGAGCTAAATGGGCGTAATTTCAAACAAACACAAGATTTGATCAAATCATACCTAATTTACATAATTATAAAATACTTCTTTAAAAATAATTTTGAGACACACCAGCGCTCAGTTGAAACACTATCACAACATTAATATATTGCGATTAAAAAATATTCTGCTATTTTATTTTTAATGAGCGCTTTTATTTTTATTTATGAGTTTTTTTTATCAAATCTAGTAAAATTAGTTGTAATTTAAATTAAACGCTTATATTATTTTAAAGCTCAACGCTTAATCCAATTTTTACATGATGTATGTATAAGTATGTATAAAAATGTATGAAGTAATAAATATGGTCATACCTTCACACGATACATCTAATCCTTTTGATATTTCCTGACAAACGCATGGCTTAATAAGGGGTCGCGCTGGACAACCATAACGGCCGCACGAAAACGGCTTTAATATTAACAGTAATAATAGGATGACACATAGAAAGCGATTCAATAGATTATGAAAAGCAACTAATATATGCATTTGTAGCTTCACTTTTAAGTATTATCTGCGTATAAATTAGAACTATATTTGATAAAGCATCGTGAATTAATGCAACAAAACATATCGATATTATATTTAAATAAAACGGCAGTTGCAGTATAATCGCAATAAAGAAAAATGATTTAAAAAAGATTCAACGGTTTTGTAAGTATCAAACGCTACCGATAAAGAAGCACATATTTTTTCGTGGTTTGATTTTATATTTTACATAACAGTGAAAAAATCGATATTCTTTCCTTTTATATTTAGCGCAGAGACACCTAAGAGACTCTACAAACCAGAGATCGCAGAGGCAAGAGTTATTGCGTAACAAATACAGCAGAATATGAGAGTGAATGAGCTTAACGCAGTCGCGTAGCCAACAAAGCAATGCGAAAATGTTGAAAATTACGCTCTCAGTGGCGGAAAAACTCTCACCTCTGCGATCACTGCTACAAACTCGTAAGTTTGTTTCTATGCTCACCATTCAGTAAATTCGTTTTCTCGCGTAACGCATATTAATAATCATATAGAGATATTCAATAATTTATACTTACGCCGTTAACTTTGATATTAGATTTTAAATACTGAATATTCAAACCCGTTCGTATCTATAGATAAAAAACCAAGTTATTCTAACTATTATCGTACATTATCTTAAAAGTATTAAATTTTGTGTTATTTTTGGCTCACGCTGTAAACGTAAAAAAGTGTATTCAAGGTAATGCTAAAGCAAACAAGCAAACAATAAATATTTCCAAAAATTAATTTATTTGCGCATTTAATGTAAAAAATACAAATATATTTTATAAGAATAAAAACAATAAGCTTATATTACAGCATAATTAACTATAATACAGGGCGATAGTCAATTTCTGTTTAATTCATTGATGAGGTCAGTAAAGCTGGTTGCGAACCATTTCGACTCATTTTTTACTTTTTCTCGAATCTGATTGCCACCAAAACCAATAAATGCTTCCTAAAACATTTAATATACAGCATTAATACCTATCATTTCAAATTTTAACATCAGTCTAATTAGATGCTGGAACAAACAATTAGTGATAAAAATAGTCTTAAACACGCGATAAGAGATATAGGATTTATAGATTCCATCAAAATAGTATTAAATGCATAAAAAGTGAAAAAAAAAACGTTTAATAAACTCAATATTGAACGGCAACCTTTATTTTATAGTAATCATGTTCTTTCTGATTTTCCAATACTTTCTTATCGGAACTTTCACAACATTTGAGTACAAGGCCACAAAAAATTCATCGATTTTAAAGGACAAAATCTCTTAAAAAAGTTGAAATAGTTTTGATTTGGATGTACGGTCATAGAGACAGGTAACTAAATAACGTAATAATTTTCGTTACGTTATTAACCTTAGTTACATAAACGCTAAAGTATCGAAGTTTGCTTCGGCCGTTCATCATCCTTGAGCTTATTTCTCGGAATTTACGCACTTATTGCAGATATTATCAAAACGTCCTTAAGACTGTTATCATAAACTAGACAATACATGGCCACATACCGCTGGAGGACAAGCTTCCAAATCAGTGGCTCCATCTCCAACCATAACAACGCAACGATAACCGTAACGGCGTTTCAGATAAGACACAACTTTGGCTTTGCCGTCTTGATGTGACGTCGGCTCTCTTTCATCAAAACCAGCGTAACTTCCTATAACAAGCATATATTTTATTCTATTATAATCATAAGAATACTATGCAAAAAAGACTACCATCAAAATAAAATTTGAGTTTATTTGCGAATATGTTTTTATATGGTATGTGTAGCTCTTTAGCCACCGGTTCTATGATCGATGAAAAACCGCCAGAAACTAAATAAACATTTACATCGCGGCTCTGTAACAGTGATACCAATTCTCTACAAATTTTAGAATAATATAAGCAAATTCTTACGAGTTTTTTTTCGGGAATTTAAAAATGTATTTAAATGGGAAAATTACTTGATTCCAGGCGTGAGTCTCGGCGGATGTGTTTTCAGATACTGTTGAAGCATTTTCACGTCTGGTTGTATTAACTCGAGTCTCTGTGAAAGAGCGTCACGAAAAGTAATTCCACCTCTCATTGCTCTGCGAGTCCTAAGTTCCAGAAAAAATTATAGATACTTTTGGATTTGGTTAACAATAATTACGCATACATTTCCATAACTTCTTTGTCTTTGTTAGCGAACTTCGCGAGTTCGTCGATGGCTTCATCGCGACATACAGTGGAATCGACGTCAAAACAAACGCAATCCGCTGCTCTCCAAAGCGCACGTGTTTTTACTTCATCTGTCATTTTACTAAATAACAAACATTTGGTTTAAAGTTTGTGGTCCAACACAGACGGTAGCAATTAATTACAATCAATGACCACATAACCATTAACAGAACGCCCATACACTTCCATACTAACTTTTAAACCTTTCTTAACTCATATAAAGCAAAATACACAAAACACAATCTTAAATCGCTATCTTATAATTTAATCTACTAGTACTCAACGATATGACAAAACATCATTGCTAACCCGTATGCTAGTACTAACTACAGTAACTGTATTACAATATAGAGGTAACACAGACATCAGTGAACACTAAACTCTAATTAAGCGCAATAACAACTTCAATAATAATGCATAATAATTATTAAATATATAATAAAATAATTATAGTGTTTTAAGAGTAATTAAGCGTAAAATAATCACTTAATGTAACACACAAATATTTAAATATTTAAACACAAATAGTATATATAAATTGGTTTCTATTGTAAGAATGCGTACAACACAATGACGTCTAATTGACGAAAGGAAAATTACCAGTAACTCACGCTAGTTTACTATAGCCTTACCTGTGGTAGCGCTGGTTTCGCTCAAATGCCTTCAATAGGTGAGTGTATAAACGCAAATGACAACATTCAATAAATACAGTAAGCCTGGTTAGCGCGATACGAACACGCATAGCGCACGCGCCAAACCTTTACATCTCAACCATACTGATAACGATCCAGACAAGGCGGTCCTAATTAAAGGCGCCTTTCGATTTTTATTGCATTTGTTCCTTCCGATGGTCTGTACAAATAAATGTGACAAACCAGGGTTGCTCAGAAAATTGCACATTTACATGACAAATTTGCGTCTTGATTTATTTATTATTATAAATTTAGGTAACCAAATAGCAATAAGTTTTAAAATGAATATTCCTAAAATTCATGAATATTAAAATACAAATGACTTTTATGAAAACAATATTGTAAAAATTTTCCATTGCGTACGCAATTTTCGAAAATTACTTATTATTTTTATAAATTACATAATCTGTTAAGCCCTGCTCACTACTGATTAACGCATTAAGAAATGAAAGGCGACTTAATAAGAACTGCTATGCCTGGATCAGTATAGGTATGTTTAGTACCTGTAATGTGATTTGTGCGTCATTTCGTGTCAGTGAGAAAATAAGCATACATAACGGCTTTCTGATGTAACAAACATCAATATTAATGACAAAAACGCATCTATACCTTATGTAATAGAGCTGATCAATTTTTAAGTCAATATTTTCAATAAACAAGAAATTTCCAACTAATATTGCATAAAAATTTCGTACTAATAACCCCACAAACAATAAACAATTTTATTGAAAGTTATTCAACAAATAACTACACTAACTACAGTTTACTGTACTAACCATAAAACATGATTCATAGATAGGCGTCTTTCTGTCTGGGAAAAAAGGATATGTAGGACGATATATAAGAATCAAAACTTTTTTGTTTTTTATTTGTTTTGTACTGTTTTGTACTGATTATACTGTCGTTTATCAACATCTGAGCTATAGCTGTAACACGTAAGTGTTAAGCTTACGGTACTGTTTATGAGAACAGATGCAACTCGTATTGAAATCTTATTTTTAAGTTACAACATGTACACCAAACTCACCTGTTTATTTTTAAAAACTTTTACAAAATTATAATCAAGTTTAAAATCGATCTTAACCTCAAAATTAAGTATACGCCTTTAAAAATAATAACTAGAGCGAAGCAATATTATAATTTTTAAAAAGTATAAAAACTAAAATTAATTTAATTGATTTTATAGATGAACAGGTCCGTGTCCTTACGAAAACCCCGACCTAAATCTAGGGCTTACAAACCATTTTGGGACCTTAAGTTTTTTAGGGACTAGGACAATGTCCAGGTCTATATGGGTGGGACTTGAACCTTGACTTGGGACTCATTTTCATTAATTATAATTAAACAGAACTTAACTTTATTAGTATTGAATCTTTTCTATGCAATAATGAATCTTCTGTTTTTCGTATTTACTAATAAGTTTTTAAAGAATAGGTTATAATTTTTAAAAAATTATATTGTTTTACAACAAAATTATTCCCATTTGCAGTGAACATTATTGTTTAGAGCCAGACACTTGAGTGTTTCGATTGCTTTACAGCAATCATTATCAATGGCTTAATTTACCAAAAAATAGTTTCTATGCAGAGCTAATA
>JAQIXJ010003978.1:0-11621 GCA_034700185.1 Phthiracarus laevigatus | reverse complement strand
TCTCTCTCTCTCTCTCTGTCTGTCTGTCTGTGACTCTGTCTGTCTTTTTAATTATTTCGATTTTTTTTCAATTTTTTTCATATTTTTTCAATTTCACAACAATGTAATAAGTTTTTTTGGCGTTAAGGGAATGCAGATATTTATAATTCACTTAACGAATGCACTTATCTATTAACTTAAAATACATTTGAATCAAATTGAGCGCATTATTAATGTTCATTCTTGTTGTCTATTAATATTGTTACTAATTTATTTTCCAGATCGTTTCACTAATGATTATTTATTTCTTAAAATTGTCGGAAACATCGTCGAACAATATTAAAATATCTTCACAATAACTAATATTTTTATTTTTAATGTTATTTTGTTGAATAAATAATTCATGAAATTTAAAAAATAAGTAAATTAAATTGCAATAAAAACAAGACGAAATCATCTCTTTTCCTGGATTTTGTAATAAAATTTTGAAACTTTATTCAATCATTAATAAAGCCTGGATATATATTCTCAAAAAATTGAAAAATATTCTTTTATATTCTTTTTTATTAAACACATAGCACATCCATCACAAGCTTTGCATAAAATTTTTTCACAGTCAGTTTTGAAAACATTTTTTTCTAAACATTTCATAAATTTTTAAAGTTTTAATTTTAAAATTTATTCGTTTTCCCACTATTATTTAAAACTTAGAAAGCCCTCTTTTGCACTTGAAAATTTTTAACTAAACTTTCAAACCAAAATAACGCAAGAATTAAGAAATTCTGAATACATGTTTTAATTTTCAGTGAGTTTTATTGCCTGCCTTCTAAGAAAATGTCATAAAAATAAGAGAAATTTGAGTTAAAATTTGTCCGTATAAGTTAATATTTTAATTATAAGCTCAAAATACGCGTAAACATAATAAATATTCCTTTAAAATCAATTAATCTATAGGTATTCTTTAAAATATGCGAATATTCTTTTTAGCTAAAAACAGTAAAATATTCTTTTATATTCTTTTATGTCAAAATCCGGGCTTTAATCATTAATCAATTTTTCATTTTGAAATAAGTTTTATTTAATTAAAAAACTGATGTTATAGACAACAAAAAATTAGCAAATTATCTGCTTTCCGTTATAACTTATAAATAATTAATTACAGGATAAATGGCTTGAAACGAATATTATATAAAATGAATCGATGAAAGAAAAAATTATATATGATATATAAACGATATCTAATTGGTATTTAGTAAAAATTATTTATAAACAAAAAAGTTACAAATACATGCGTATACAATAATAATAATAATAAGTTACATATTGAACTAATAATATTATTGATCACAAGTCAACATTTTTTAAAATTGATTTCATTATATTTTTAAACACTGAGATTTAAATAAGTGTCAATTTTTTCAGTTACTATGCGTTTTAGAGTTTCCATATAAAACTCGTGACCACGAAAAACATGTCAACACATTCTTTACTCTTTTACATAACGGATTTTTGCTCCTTTAAGGATAAGAGTTAATTTGTAAGAAATAAGTAATGATATATGAAATGTGTGTGTGTTTATATGAGTGAATGTGAGTTTGTGTCAATGAAAAATAATACAACAGATTGTGATAATTATATATAAATATATATATATATATATAGTAATAATTATTGTTTAATCAATACTAAAATGCAGTCGAAATTTAGCATTTTTACACCTAAAAACTGCATCTTAAATAAAATAGTGTTACATACAGTAAGAGTAGTTGAATCAAATCGAGATTTTAAAACACAAATAAAAGCTCAACAAACCGAAAAATTTAGAAAATACAGTTAAAAATTGAAAATTTAATTTCAATGTTAATTACTTATCAACAGATTTTAGTTTGAAAAAAATTTAATATCTAATTAACGAAAATCTTTTAACACAAAAAAATAACATTGTTATAAAAAGTGTATTTCACTCACATTTTAGTGAAACTTTTGAATACCAATTTTAAATATATATAAATACAAATATTTTTTTAACTTAATAATAATGTTTTTGTTAATAATAATGATAATAAGCTTAATAATTGTTAATCTAAATAATCTCACATTTTTTCCAACTAATTGTCATAAATAATAATAAACTACAGTCAATAGGGTTGTACATAAAATTAAAAAAGTTTTTCTCATTTACACTTTAAAGATGAGAGATAAGAGTGAGGCACAAAAAAAATAAAAAATGCGATAACAAAAAAAAAATATGATTATATTTAAGCATTTATAGACAAGCAGTGGTGAACATGAGAACAGTTTTGCATTTTTTGTTGTTGATGTAATCATAATAAACAAAAGAAAAAACGCAAAAATAAAAAACCGTTTATTAGTAATGGTGTTAATGTTCGCAATGTCGGTAATGTTCGAGTAATATATGAGTTAATCGCGAGGTTCGGTGAGTTGACTGTGTTGGGCGGTCTGGTGTCTGCTGAGACTGTATTTACTGCTGAAACACTTGCCACAGTTGGGAAACTCGCACATATTGGGATTGACCTGCGAGTGCAGTTTCCGATGTTCGGTCAGATTATATTTGCGCACAAACGACTTGCCACAGTTGGGCCAATCGCACGAAAACCGTCGCCCGGTGTGTATATTCTTGTGCGCGTCTAAATGCGGTTTCTGGCGGAACCGTTTACCACAGTTCAGCCAATCGCATATGTATGGCTTCTCGTTCTGACAGCAACACGAACACATGTGCGACTGGAACTTCTTCTGCAGCTGTTTCGCTGATGGCGTCGATAGTGACACTGTTGGCGAAATTTCTGAACCTATTTTAATTCAAGGGACGAGAAAAATTTATATTAGTTTAGAAAGTGTAATTTTTTAAATAATCATCTAATAATTGACATTTAATTTAAAATAAAAATTAAACGTTCAATAAAAAAATATCTTTATTAAGCTTTTAGTTGTTTAATTAAAATTAATTGAGTAATTATTTAATTGTATTCATTTGCGACTCGAATATAAAAATTTAAAGAATACACATAAACATGGCTTCAACACATCTGATGGACAACACATGCATCAAAAAGCGACCGATAATACGGTACGATATTTGAAATAAACAAAATAGTAAAACACATAGAAAAAATAGCAAACAATATTATGATTATACTGGAAAACATTTGATTGAATAACGCCACTAAACCATTAAATAGACTTTAGTAGCGATGGAAGAGCAAAACCCAATTTACCTGAAGTAGAATTACTGCCACTAATTATGGTGTCGTTAAGATTCCTCATTAACACCTTATACTGGTCAGAGTCTTGTTTCGACTTTTTAATCTCGCGCTTCAATTTATCGCATTCGGAACTCTTGTCGGACAACTTCCTCCTCAGCTGTTCATTCTCGTGCGACAACCGTTGTATCTCTTGTTTGAGGTCATTGTTCTCGTTATTGAGCACCGCATTGGCCATCGGTGTGTTGATTACGTACATTTGCGTGTGTGCGGTGTGTGTGTGCGCCGATTGTAGCATATTCTGCGATGACTGCATAGCACACCACACAAAACAATCAACGCAATCACTACTTCAGCGCCCAAACAATCAAACCACAAAACCCAACAACACATACACAATACCACTATTAATCCAAGTGTAAGTCCAATTCCCAAATTAAATCGTTTGGTCAAAGTTGCCGTCAATTTGAATATTTCTACTTTTTTTGTTGTTTTTTGGTATCGTTGATATCTTTTTTTATTATTATTGATATTCGCGTGTCGGTCTCTAGCACTGCGCGTAATTACTTCTACTGTATTGTGTTGTGCGCTGCGTTCAGTGTGTGTGTTGTGTTGTGTGGCGCGCACTAGAGCTCTATCGTTAATATAATAAGCTTTCGCGAAAGCCGTTCAGTTTTTGTATGGCACTCACGAGGCAGTAAACGCTTGGCACACACGTTACAAATTTAATAAATTTACAACTGATTTATATTGTTGTTAATTTACCCATTTTTTGCTTAACTTTCTCTGATTCACATTTATTATAGTTGATTAGGGTTTTTGTTTATATCCCCAAATTATTTTGTATTTTTTCCTATTCATAGATTTGCTATGAATGGCGGATAAAAATCATAAAAAATAATAGCGTTTATTATTGTGCGTATATATCGTGCCGCTCTCTACCGATTAATTATGTAACCAATAAGTTTTTGAAAATACAGTTTTTGTAATTCATTGAATTTAGTGTAGTTCTTAAATTCTTGAATTTTTATTCCATTATCAATTCCTATGTTTTTAAAATTGATTAAATACAATATTTAAGCATTACGAACACTTTGTTAACAAATAAATACTTTAAATTTTATATTTAAATGGGTATAATGCTTAATTAATAAATGTAATTTTAAATTAAGTGAAATATACCAAATAAAACAGTTGGCCTCGTGCTTTTATAACAATTATTCTAATTGCATTAAAGTTCTAAAAGATTTTAGACCAACTTTAATATTTTTTGTTAAAATGTTTTTAAATTGTGAAATACAAGTTGTTGGTCAACATTATAAAACACTGCCACTTTATATCCATTCTAACCAAATATACCATACTCTTTAATTAATTTTAAAGATAAAAACTATGTATCTTCAAATATGAATAGCTTTAATAAACATAAACAATGATAAACCAGAGTTTATTTTTCTTATAAATTACTTTAAAATTTTAAACAAATCTGTATTTACTATAAAATTTGGGTTTTGCCCTATTGATTACAATATTTATGAAATTGATGAATATCTTTAAAACAAATAAAAACTACAATAAAAATTTAAATTAAATATTGATAAGACTGTGTACAATTATTAATTATAGAACAATGAAACTGTAATTGCTATTAAAATCATGTTTCATTTTAATGTTAGCAATTGGCGAGTTTAGCCACATTTTATTCGAGATTTTGGCCTAATATTAAATAAGTATATAAATTTATTAAAAATGAATTTTAGATTGGAAGCGACTAAAGTATGTTTAGATGTATTAGAATGTGGGACGACCAGTGTACACATAATCGAATTGCTATATGCAAACTATTCGATCACTGTCCAAATAATCGAATTGTTGCGTTCAAACTTTTTCAATGTAATTAAATTTTGCTACGATGCAACGTTGTTAGTCTGTAAAATATGGTACCAGATTATTAACGAGTCAGTTAACAGGTATTTATTCAACTTAAATATTACAGATCTGTATATTGATTGTGATAAATATGTCTAATAAAGCATCTGGAAATTATCGAATGAGATACTAAAGTTAAGCTTCACGTTGGCATTGTTTCCAATGGCTATTATTATTCGCGAATGCGTTTCAATTGCATTATAATAATTGGTATCGTATTGGTACCGAGTTTTAAAATAAACAATCTTAAAATATTTTGATTAATAAGTATATAAAATTTACATAAAATCTATATGTACTTTTTTATAAAATTTTTTACTACATAAATTAAACTCATTATATTCCTCATTCATTTTGACCAAAACTCTGAACTATTATTTTGATAAGTATTTTTAAATAATTATTTATAT
The DNA here is from genome assembly GCA_034700185.1 of Phthiracarus laevigatus. Lineage (NCBI taxonomy): Eukaryota > Metazoa > Arthropoda > Arachnida > Sarcoptiformes > Phthiracaridae > Phthiracarus > Phthiracarus laevigatus. The sequence goes on along the minus strand of JAQIXJ010003978.1, from coordinate 6,082 downwards.
TTTTCAACCTAATTTTGTGTCTTCAATATTAGAATAATTTTTATATAATATATATCATTCATAATCATTATTTTAAGCAAGTATAGAGACACAAATTTTATTGAGTAATTTTGTGGATCATTTGAAATGATTTTTTCTCGCGATATATTATTTGGATGACTGCAGGAATAAACAGCAAAACAGATATTTAAAGTAGAATCAAATTTCAAGAAATTGTATTTTACCAGTTTCTTATTTTAACAAAAAATTTTTTGATTACAGCTGTAAATAATTATTTTAGTTGTAAAAATACGATTAAGATAAATAGATAACTTATTTATTGTCTGGTTTTTTGCAAACAATTTCTTTTCACGAAAACCGAAAGTTAAATTTTCAATTATGCAAGTGTATCTGCACTAATACAACAGTTTACGTCAAAAATCGTCACAATCACATCATTTATATCTTATAAACTGGAGAAGAAATTTCCATTAGTATTTTTATTTTAAAAAGTTTAATGTTTATTGTGCGTTTAAAGGAAAAAATTAATCTATCGGCATTCAAAACCTAAAAAGTGTTTATTATTTTACTGCACCCTAGAGGTTGAAAATGGGTCCTATGGGAAGCAGGATGGAGTGGAAAAAAGCCGAACCTTGCGGGATTGGAGGGAATGGGACTAATTTAAAAACTAACGGGATGGGAGGGATTCCAGCAATTTCGAATCTCTAGAAAAATATAAATGAATCCAGATATTATTGGAAATGTTGTTATTTACTTAAAGAAGATATTAAACTGACAGATAAATTTTTATTGTTTTCTAATATAGTTTTTAAGTTTTTTTTATAAATAGACAATCAATAACATATAAATATTGAGTCTTCAAATAAGTCTAATATTTTTAAAATTATCTTGTGACATAATTTATTTGGCTGCATTAATTCACTAGTCAATATAATTTTTAGGTTAATTAACTCAAATAAATGCACTTTATTTATGATTTACTGACATCTAGAAATGATTTATTGCACGCTACTATTATTAAAATGTAAATAAAATCAATAACTGCTTACAGGAGATCTATGTATAATTTTGATGTCCATAAGGCATTTTTATTAATTTGCTTTTTAAGTAATTATTTAATATTTTTAAGCTGTACTAAGTTAAACAAAACACATTCATATATGTATAATGTTTTTAATAGTATTAAAAAATATATTATTTATTTTTTAACCCTATGTGCTTGTCATCGATGCATTTTTTAGAAAACTTAATTGAATGTTTTCCATTTTATATAAATTTACGTATATGCATGGTGAATAAAAATATTATGAAAAAATCAGACTATAGTGAATTTTGAAAAAATTATAATTTAAGTTTTGCGTCATGTCTAGATCATGTGAATAAATGCCTTTCTGACTTGAAAGTAAAAATTTCCATAAGAAACTCCGGTAAAAAATGTACATTGATTATTGTATTGATGTGTATAATTATAAAATAGACAGAATAGTATATAATTTTAAGATGTGAAACTTGTATGCTATGGTTATTGTAGGCTAAAGCAGATTTTATAGTCGTGTAAATTTCCAATTTATTATACTCAGTAAAATATTTGAATAAAAATAAATAGTAACAGTCTAGCAATAAAATCATAACGCTGTAATAAAAAATAGATGGGAAAAGTTTACGACATTCTTCAGCATTTTGTGGTCGAGGGTGCTCTCGAAGGTATAGCGAATGTGTTTAATTCTAGAAATATATTTAAAGGAAACCCAGATATAATCGGTAAAGTGGTAGTAATAACTGGCGGTAATTCAGGTATCGGAAAAGTAACCGCATTAGAGATGGCTAAACGAGGAGCTAATGTTATAATTGGGTGTAGAGATATGGACAAAGGAAATAAAGCTATCGAGGAAATTAAAAAACAGTTTCCAACCGCTACTTTAAGCATTATCGAGTTGGACTTGGCTTCGCTGGAGTCCGTACGACGATTCGCTCAACAATTGTCGCAACACCAGCGACATATCGATATATTAATAAATAACGCTGGTGTAATGATGTGTCCTAAATCGCTGACTGTTGATGGCTTTGAGATTCAATTTGGCACTAATTACTTGGGTATAACAAAAAGAATTTTCTTTGAACTAATTTACATTTTTAGATTTTATTATGTTTTTAACGGAATATAACGTTTTTATTTACAATAAATTACATTTTTTTAAAACCGAAATACTCACTACTTTTCTACTAATATTAAATCTTAAACTAATTAAATATAGGATATATTTTTCAAGTCGAACCCTATTTTCGTACCCAATTAACTTTCCGGTAATCATTTAAAAAATTTAATTTTGCACTATTTTAGGTCACTTCTTATTAACAATGTTATTACTCGACCTCCTAAAAGCATCACCAAAAGCTAGAATTGTGATGGTTTCGTCGATAGCGCATTATTTAGGCGTCATTAACTTCGGTGATATCAATTCACATAAAAGTTACAGTCCACTGAAAGCATACTCGCAAAGTAAACTGGCCATTGTGCTGTTTGCTCAAGAATTGGCACGTAGGCTATCGGGAACTAGTGTTACAGCATATAGCGTTCATCCCGGATATATTAGAACGGAGCTGTTCCGCCATTTGCCTGTGTTTTCGACGATAATCGGTCGTACCATTCGGTCAATGTTTATGATCAGCGCTGAGTTGGGCGCTCAAACAACACTGTACTGCGCTTTGGATGAGTCACTTGACTTTGAATCCGGATATTACTATAAGTATTGATCGAATTAACTTAACTAATATTAATTATAGCAGAATTGAGAGCATTGAAATTGTTTTTTATTTTAGAAATTGTAGTCGTATCACCAAAAATGGTTGGAACGTGAATGAGGAAACAGCAAAGAGATTGTGGTATTTAAGTGAAGCGATGGTCAAATTTGATAGTCGTTCAAAAAAATAGTTCAATATTTTTTTGAATAAAAGCTTAGAAAGTGTTTTATGGTTGCAGTTATTCGGTACACGTTCGGCATAATTTATCGGATTCTATTTTAAACATATATAGGCGATGTAAATGTTATTTTAAATATAGAATTTATTCATATTTTTATTTAAAAATAGTTTTTGTTGCAATTATACGAATCGAAATAAAATAATAATATTAACAATCATAATATAAGAGAACTAAAAAATCACAAATTTAGCCAAAAATAATAAAAACAAATAATCCAAATAAACTAAAAAACTTTATAAAACGTCTAACTTATAAATACAGTAACTAATACTAATAATAATCAGTGCATTAAAAAATCAATAAAAACGCGAAAAAATCCTATTATGAATCCAATAATTGTTTTGAGCGAAATCAATGTATTCCACTAAATGCTAGACAACAAGTTAACGACTTCCAGCAGCAGCATAGTATTTCGGCTGTGGTTGTGGCGCTTCTCTTGCCTTCTCTCCACGCGACACAATCGTGTTCACGGTTTCCACCACTGGTGCGATTTCCTGAACAATTCTTCTGTACGGTGTGATGACTTCGCGCAACTCTTGCACAACTGGTCGCACCACTTCATGGATAACGGTGTGCGGTTCCTCTCGCGATGAAGTGCGCTCCACTTGGCCTCTAGCTCCGGGTACGAACACTTGTTCGACGACCACTGGGCTCGAGCGAGCGTTGTAGATGATTCGTACTGGTAGTTCCAATGGCTCAACATTGACCACCTGCGTCTTGATTGGGTCCTGAGGCAACGAAACCGTTCGTACCTCAACGGTTCGCGAAGATTTAATGGCAGCATTTACTGGTCCATAGTTGTTGCTGCTGCTGCTGCTGCTGCTACTGCCATAGCCATCATCAGCAATAACGCCGCTAATAAAAATGAGTGCTGCAAGAAATATGAACATTTTCGGATGAGTTTCACTTAAAACTACTAATAAGCTCTAAAACTAAATTACAAATAGACTGAAACTTGTAGTTAATTATGCCATAGTTCGCGATTTCTTTATATACTTATACTTTCGCTCTTCTTTTTTGCACAAAAAAGGTGTTAGCGCTTGTTTAATATGTCAAAAGTTTGCGTAATAAATCGTTAAGAAAATAAATAATCAAACTATATTTCGTGGTGACTAATCTATTGATACCTGGTTTAATTAAATTTTTTGCGTTAAAAATATCAAAAATGATATTTTTGTTTGTTTACGTGTTCATTTTCTAAAAATTTTATCGGCTTATTATTAACTAATAATAAAACTTTCCTCTTAATGTGCTTTTTATATTTTAGAGAAAATTTATTAGTAAACAAATTAAGAAATTCACTTTCTTTAGTATGTGATACAGATTTTTATTTATCTTAAGTTGCAATTTTATCTATAGTTTGGATTTTGTTTAATAAACCGCTTTTAATTAATTAATTATCTTTATTAATTAAGTTTTAAGTTGAAACTATTCTGTAATTAATTTTTTTTATGGTGAGATCTTATAGTGGCGTGCAACTTGTATTTATTATTTCCATATAACTTATCCGTACAATATTTTTAAAAATTTGTTGCATTACTATGATATTTCTTATTTTATAGCCCAAGTCTTCCTAAAATTAATTAGAATAAATATTACAATTGATGAATACCAAAAAAATTTTTTCATTCTTTAAGCCCTTGATTACTATTTCAGTCTTCATCGTTAAATATTTTAAACCTTGTTTACCACGCGAAAGACTTTTAATAAAATTAAAAATAGGTTTTATCCTTACACTACTGGTTTACATTTATTTAATTTTTTAAATAATAAAATAACTTAATCTAGTATTATATAATTTATTACATATTCAATATATTAAATTAATATATAATATTATTCAATTGGTGGGAATAAAATTAAATTCTAAAATTTTCTTCATTATTATATCAATGATCTCACGCCTCTATTTCTTTTTTTAAAACCTGAATAAATTGAATTTTACAAGCAATATATTAGCATTGAAAGTGCCCAGTAAGTTGTTATATTTATAATTAAATCTAATTTTAACTGAAAGTTGTGAAATGTTTATACTATAAGTAAAGGAGATTTTTTTTGAATATAGTTATTCAAAAATTATTAAAAGCGAAGGATAATTAAAAATTTTTGTGAAGAATATCTCAAATACATAAATAATATTTACTACAATTCAATATAAAATTATGCGAATATAAAAAAAATCTTTTTTAATTAAATTAAACTTAAAATTTTCAACTAATTTTTTCATTTTACTCAGAGAAAATTTTCTCTTTGATTATTTGCTTTAAAACAGTGGTTTTCAAACCTTTATCATCACGCGACCCAAAATTACGAAAATTTTTTATCCGCAACCCATGATTTCATATTTTTTAAAGTTAATAAGAATGATATGCTTGCATTATAGCACAATTCATCAATATTTTGAACAATATTAAACGCCGCGAATTGCTAACCATTTTTTCATTTATTTTGGTCTATATTTCGATTGGTCAATAAGTTCAATTAATTGGGATATTTATAGGTTTGTTTATCAATTGTCAACTTTATGTTGCGACCCATAACTAATGATAATTTCAAAAAAGGCTGCGATCCAAGTTTTAAATTCAAGGACCCTGTTCTGGGTAGCGACCCATAGTTTGTGAACCACTGCTTTAAAATTTAGCTTTGAAAGTTATGAAGCAGATGTTCACTGGCTATTAGAGACTCTGTGGGTTTGGCTCTGAGACTGCTATTAGCACCAAAGCCTAACACAATGTGTTACTGACGATGAGATTCAATGTATTATGGCTGTCGTTCAATTAAGTATTTCATAGCCAACTAATATCTGCGTTAAAATTTCAATAAAACTGGCATGAAGAGACTATTAATTGTGATGAGAGAAAGCTCATTTTCACTAAGCTTGAGCTTGAACATGCTGAGCTTAAGCTCAAAACTGGAAAAAATTGAGCTGAGCTAAAAAATAAAATGTACTTTTGAGCTTAAGCTTAGTTATTCGTGAATAGGCTTGAGCTTGGCTGTGAGCTTAAGTTTTACAAAAAAAATTTACAAAATCAATATCAAATAGTGAAATCTAACTTACTTTAACTCGAAAAATTACAATTAAGCTTAAGATTTTTATTG
>JAQIXJ010003977.1:0-11621 GCA_034700185.1 Phthiracarus laevigatus | reverse complement strand
ATGTTTAAGAATATGAATAATGGAAACTATAGCGAGACATATATTGAACCTGTGCTCTGCTTTATTCGTGAATTCCCTCTCAAACCTTTGTTTAGGTCTGGAATCTCTGCGCTGACTTCAGCTTGCAATCATCAGTCGATACTGTACGATACAGTCGAAAAATTCAGACCTTTGGAATCACATTGGTTTTTGCTTAAGAATTTTTTGTTTATTGCAGTTTTATATAGTAGAAAGTTTTATTGAAAGCGTATGCAATGTATAAACTATTATACCCCCGATGTGATGGATAGCCATAATAATTATTAACATAAGGCACTTTGCACTATTTATACAATAATAATGATTATGAAACAATAGCTAAATTATATGATATATAACATGTTATTCAAATAAAAAAAATTATTTTCGATTAAATAAAAATATATAGTTTAGTGGTAGTTTTATTTTGATAATTTTTCTTTAATCATAAGCTGTCCAATGAGATTCTTAACGTCTTCGATCCTTAATTGACTGGTTTCGGAATTTGTCTCGACTTTTAACCCTATAATAAAAATTACAAATAAAACACATTAAAAGTTGAACACATTTCAAATGTTTTGATGATATTTCTATGTATTTTGAATGGAGTTGCGAACGGAGACTCAAGTTTAGGAATGCAACACATGTTTCTCTCCTGTTTGTTAGTCTAACACCTGCTAGAGCTTTACTAACAAAAATGTAAAAACGCTCTCACGTTCTCTGGTCTGAGCATTATATACAGTACTTGTACCATACGGTACATCTGTACATCTGGCGAACCCTTATCATCGCTGGTATATTAGCCACAATTCAACAAAACTATACTCTTATGTGCGACAAGTGTGGGCGATGTGTGCGCCGTTTGCGCGCCTAAACCCTAAATCACATGGATGTAGTCTTACCCTGTAAACACTGTGGAACTCCTTCGGCATTAAATTTGTGAAGTACTGCGGCCTCCAGTTGATCGATAAGACGCGTCGCTTCTGTAATGACAGTCAGTTTGTCGACAGCTCTGTGTGCGATTGACGGCACACTATCACGAAGACGCTGATACTCGCGAACACGTACCATACGTCTACGGTTTCGTCGCTCAAGATGTGTCAATCCAATGGTTATTCTTCGACTCTGCGGACAGCGGCGGCTAATCATTTCGGTAATAATCGATGGTTTAATGTTCAATGATTGTGACGGTATTAACACTTTAGTTTGATTGGTAACTATTGGTTTGTTATGCATTTCACTTAACGTTAAACGATTGATAAGCACTCGCACGTATGTCTGTTATCTCATCAAACACTGACCAACTAGTGATGCATTCCTCTATTAACGCACACATACACACACCAAACACATACACATACACATACACTGGTGGTGCACATCCAGATTGTGTCGTGAATCAGTGAACTCTGGCATAAGTGAGTTGCATGACTAGAAATGAAGTTTTAAACCATTCAATGGGCGGAGAGTTGTAGCAGTTGTAGCGCAATACAAAACTCTGCCTCAAACTAAACCATTGAAATGTGCGATCCTTGCCATACAGTCGTATCGCCATACAATTACGCACAAATTCAAGTTAATGTTTTTAACGCTATTATCCAAAATAGTTTTTATATTTATTCTAAATCTTGTGAGCAGATAAAACAATCAGAAAAATTATATTTCGCGTTTTAGCGAAGGAATGTCTGACAATTAAAAAAATAATTTGGCTAAGTTTCCGTAAAAACGACGCAAACTGTAATATTAACCGCTATACTATGAGTGAGCTCTTTTCATAGCCCGCAATGGTTTTCCAGAAATACAATTGAATATTGAATATTTAAAAACGCGTTTAATGTACTAAACCTTATTTCTTGTTTGGCTGACTCACTCGGTGTTTCGCTTTCTTATTTTATCCCACTGTGTGTTCACGCAAATACGCGTAAGCTATTACGTTATATGCATTCTGAAAGGGGACACACAAAAAATAGAGCCATTTATTATTTAAGTAAAGACATTTTCATAACAGTCAGACTAAGACTCTCTCGCGCAGTGTGTTGTCGTGTTATATATTTTTTACGATAAAAAGAAAACTAGTATAAACTGCTGTTGAGTATTATATGCCCCCAACCATCAGTGCTTTATAATAATCAAACTGTGGAATAAAAAAACAGTTTGTTAACAACCGTGTAATGAAGTTGTAATATGCATACACACACTCGCACACACTAAACCGAAATTGTATCGAAAACTATTTTTCTCTCTCGCTCTCTCGTTAGGGTGTTGTCCCGCTATTTCCTAGTTTTTTTAATAATAAATAAGTCTTAACAAGTGACTGAATAAAAAAAATCTTCGTTTTCAGCGATTTGTGTTTGGAATTGCGATCTGCGATACAGAAAAGCGTATGCAACCACTCGAAGGCAGTGCACTATTGTTTGATTTATCGCAGACCGAGAATTAAAATCTTATCAATAAATAAACAGATCTTTTTAATTTAGGTGCGCATCCAAATAAAGCGTATATGTGGTACTTATAAGCACACAACATAATAGGTTTTTTTCAATTGTTGCGAATCTTAAATCAGTCATAAAAATGATATTTAGCAACAGGTGTTTTATCAGAGAAGGCGTTGCATGTATGCATTAATGTATTGGCATGTCTGGCATAATATTATAGTTCGCGTACACAAAAGCTAACTCTCTATACAAGTATTTCTTTCTTTCTCTCTCTTACAGTATCTCTCTCTTTATACGGCACTGTGAACTAGCGTTTCTCTATACCTTTTGTGTCCCTTTTTTTGGGTAAGAAAAAATCTTTTCGCATATTTTTCCCTTTTTTCAGTCCATAGACATTGTGTGTACCTTTAAAATCGCCAAATTGTTTGCAAATTTTTTGAAAAATGGTTTCAACAAACATGTTGTTAAGAAATGCAGTTATGCTCACAATTGGCTTTAATCCGAACCATATTTTCAATTGATTTAAACGGTACAATAAGCAGAGAAATTCGCACAAATGCCGAATAAATATAAACACAATTGTAATGTAGTTTTTGTTACAATTCGACGCGTAATAATTTAAAAGCGTAGTCGAAACACGCACTTTCTATTTCACCATCAAATATTTATTAACGCAGAATATTATGACATTTGATCATAAAATATTATGTCAGAAATTCATGGTCAATGTTTAAGAATATGAATAATGGAAACTATAGCGAGACATATATTGAACCTGTGCTCTGCTTTATTCGTGAATTCCCCTCAAACTTTTGTTTAGGTCTGCGCTTACTTCAACTTGCAATCAGTTGATACTGTACTAACGAAAAATTTAGACTTTTGGATTCACATTGGTTTTTGCTTAAAAATTTTTCGTTTGTTGCAGTTTTATAGAGTAGAAAGTTTTATTGAAAGCGTATGCGATGTATAAAACGAATTTTAGATAAACTTCTACTGAGAAGATTAAAGAAGATTTTTGTTACCATAACTTTGAATTTTTCTAATTTCCATATCCGAAACACTTGGGTTCAGAGCTTACATTGATTTAGTTTACTTATACTGTACATGTATTTCACAACCATTTTAATATAACTATCTATTCTACTCGTGATTTTCTCAAAAAAACCCATACAATTATATATTTTTCCGAATAAAAATAATGAATAATTCAAGCAATATGTGTTTTTACCGTATACTATATTAATACATAGTAGTTGCATGTGATAAACATAATAAATGAAATAAATGCTAATAATGCGCATAGTGATTATACTGTCACTCAACTATTTCCCGACTGCCGCTTGCAAATAAAACCGTGCGAATAATAATAAGCTTATAAATCATTTAGAACATTCCCAAAAATTTATTTCAATTAATTTAATTCTGTATAAATATTTATTGTGCGTATATTTCTATTTTTTAATGCGCTCCCCATTTTTAATCTGTGAAAATTCAATAAATAGCAAACTTAAAGTTTTTAAAAGTGACGCATTTCTCGCCACATATGGGGACCGATTTTGTTTTTCTCATACTTTGCCCACTTATTTCGAGAAAATACTGCTTTATTTTAGTTATTTTAAAGCTTTCGAACTTTTTATAAGCTTAAACTCATTAAGCTTTAAGAATGGCAATAAATTTATGCCCGCTTATAAATTAAAACAAGTTTTTAAATTACAAAATCTTTATTTTTATCAGCTTTGACACTAACCAAACATATAGATATTTTAATAAATAAAACTAGAGGTATCTTACATTCAAATTCCAAGCATTTCAATATAACGACTTACGATAATTAATTTTAAACTAACGTAAGTTAAAGTTTTTATAGTCCACATAAAAACTTCAAAACACACTCGACAAAGAAATCCACACGTATTCAATGCTAGCGTCAGTGTTGCCATCTATTGGCGACAAACGGGAAAACAACAAATACTTTTTTTAAAAATATTCAATGCGTTGAATGAATTAAAATGAAGTGAACATCACGCGAGTGGACATGAATTCAATGACATCATTAACGGAAAGAGCTAAATCGGCTAAATCACTGATATGCTTACTTCAGTCGCTAATTGGGGAATATGTTACCATTGAATTGCGAAACGATTACCAATTAAAAGGTACGATCATTAGTTGCGACGCTAATATGAACATCGAAATCAATAACGCTTTGATGAGTGCCATAGACTCGCATATCGAATCAATTAAATCAAATGAACGTTCGTTCGAATACTTCTTCCTGAAAGGCACTCGAATTCGTTTCATACACATTCCCGAACACATCGATGTGATCGACAACATCGAAACGCGACTGAAATTAACGCAACGTCGCATCCATAAGGAAACGGATAGGCAATCATCGATCGCTTCCACGTCCACATCGATAGCGTCCACCAAAGTTTAACGCCAAATAGAAATGCATGCGAACGGTGTCAACGAATTCGGTTCCGTTTCATTCGCTGTATTAAAGTCTCCTTAATTTGTTTATAATCAAAATGCAATGACAACAACCAATTTAATTTGATTCGATGATAAACAAGTGTTTAATTTTTATATAAATATTTGTCGTTTAATATATCGGTTTTTAATTATAACGGCTTTAATGAATTCACATTTTTAAAACATAATCGTTTAATTTATGCTAAGTTTATAATTAAGTATAATAATTCATATATATAACATACGCTTATAATCATTATGTATATTATAATAAATTATTACTAAGCCCATGATATTTCGGTTAGAAAAATCACATATTCCGGTCGGTTTTCGGTTGAAAAACAAGGAAAAATCGGTTAAACTTTTCCTGTGAGATTTATTTATGTATTTTAATTAATACATGAATTATAATTTATTACATTAAAAATGCCCGTGTTTTTATGAGTAAAATAGAATCTTATTTTCTCGTAAAACATTTTCCTTTAATAATTATTCCGTCATTCCATTAAGTCTTTTCTTTGATGGGTCACCTATCGAAACTTTCACATATTCAAGGAAAAAAGAGTAAACTCTTCCAATTTAATCGACAATTTTATGAAATTTTGTACATAAATTGTGAGAGTCACGTAAACTAATCCGTTATAACGGACAATTTTTTAATTTTTATGAATTTCGGTTAAAAGCGGGGTTTTCGGACCGAAATTTTAAATTCGGGTTTTTTCGGTTAAATAAAATTATGTCCTAAAAGCTTTGTTTTTGTTCATATATGCTTATATATGTCATAACCGAAATTTTAAGCAATAAAACTTTTTCTGTTAAGACCGAAAAACCTTGGACTTAGTTATTTCGGTATTAATAGCTTATATTTATGGTAATAAACTTATGTTTCAGTGATTTCGAAATTTTTTCAACAATTCATTTCGTTTCATATGTGATACCTTTATATTTATTAATTGATAACTTTTTTTATGGCAAACCCGAAGAAAAGCATTACACTTATATTAATTAAATTCTCAATTTAACAAAATTATTAGTTCACTTTGAATAGACAAAATCGATCTTTTAAATCTTCGACATTGGTCTGTACGTCCGTCCCGTTGTCCGCACTCTTATATTAATAAAGAGATAGGCAACTTGATATCATGGGGTTTAAAACTAATATGTATGTATTAACCTGCGTAAAGTGAGCTCTCCATTAATGTGCCACTCTTGTTATAAACATAATAATAGAATAAATAAAATTAAATGAATTTTTTTAAAAACCGATTAATTTTTCGCCAAAATGTTAATTATTTATTTGCATCAAAAATAGTAATACATGAGAGAAAATTTTTAAACTCAAAACTTACAGCAGTTTCAGAATGTACTCAAACTGATTCGGAAACTACTCGACTAACTTATTGTCTGGCTCTAAACTAATAAGTTCAATTTAAATGTAAATAATTTTGTTGTAAAACAATATAATTTTTGATATTTAGGTTAATAACTAGAGATGATGTTGAGCTCTTGATTCATGATTTATATCATACGTTAGCAATTTAGGGTTCTGATGGTGAAAAGGCGCATGACTAACATTAAAGCTGCTAAACTTTGCGAGAGTTGATCATTTTCTCCTTTTAGATACAACATTGTGCGAGGTTTTTGTTGGTTTTTGTTAGTTTTTGCGCAAACTTTGCTGATTTTGTTGCTTATTACCTAAACGCACAAATTCGCAGATATAACAATTTTGCTCTTCAATAAAATAGACACGAATATTACTTTCGTGTTGTTAGATATAAACGACTATTTCATTTCCTTTTACGAAAAGCTCGTTTGTGGCGATAAAGAGACAATGAGTAGCTTTAATTTTAGTACTTTTAGTACGGTTTCGAACGCAAATAAAACTTTCGATTTGGAAGATTTCCTTAGAAAAGTAAATCCGCAAAATGATCCGCATTACTGGAAAGAGAAAGTAACGAAAAACACGATTGTAATCATACTTTATTCGGTTATATTTTTGGTGTCATTGTTCGGTAATATATTAGTGTGTTACGTCATATTCACCAAACGCCAAATGAAAACAGTAATTAACTACTACATCGCCAACTTAACCATATCCGATATAATGATGACACTGGTTAATATACCGTTTAATATTGCGCGGCTATTGCTCGATGACTGGCCATTCGGATTTTTGATGTGCAAGTTTGTGCCCTTTGTTCAGGTCAATTCGGTGTAAGTTTCAGATAATTTTCGTTTTAACATGTATTACGGTAATTGCCGCGAATCACGGCATAAATAATTACAAATTAAGCAATAATCCAATTATAATCGTTAATTGAAATTATTTAAATATTGCAATAAAAAGCGCAAAAATGTTTTCGCTTGATTTTATGAATAAGTTATGTAACTTCTATTAATATTTAATGCATCCAAATTTTTCGCTTCATATTATTCCTACACTCGTTTTTATGTTTAAATACAAGCTCGCTATAATTAATGCGTAACTCTAGATAAAGCGCAAAACTAATGAAGTTTACGCTCTCACCAGGTATAACATTGAACCTGTATTTAAAATTTATAAAACTATAAATAATTTTTATTTCGCGCAACTTGCGAAACATACGCTTTATGGGCTAAATAATACTATTTTAATTAGAATAATTTTTGGTCCATACGATTCTTAGAAATATATACTTAATTAGTAACGCAATTAAAAGCTTTTATTTGATTTTTACGATCGTTAGTTTATTTAAGAGTTTATAAAAATAACTTTATCATTGCTGGTTGAAGTCGTTTTTATGGCATATTGAAAATTTGACATTATATGATTGATATTTCTGTCTGTGTGTCTGTCCCTTTCACTCATGATCCTTATAAAATTATATAGTATTAAACACAATCCCTTATCCAGTATGCCATCATATGTGTGTTTCACTCTTGTTTTAATTATAGGATGGGGTTATTATAATTAGAAATAATAGCGAATTACAATTGCTAATTGTTTAGGCGAAATGAAAACATTCAAATTCAATAAATTGATCTATCATTATCATTATTATACTAAAAGAATGATCTCTCTCCGTCACGTTTTCCTACAATTATAGAATCAGCTAATTTTACGAACATTAAATAACAATATCTAAAAAAGTTGTTAACTTATAAATGTTGTGTCGCACAAGAAATGTTTCATATTCAATATTCAAAAAACAATATATTTATATTTATATCTGGTTTATTCAACATTAAACAATTTAAAATTTTATACAGTCTATAATAGCAATAATCTGTTAATTTCTTATTGTTGCAAATTAAAGAAATAAAAATGTTAAACATGAATTATGATTTGCGAAGCTGATTCATAACACTAATACATATATGTATATAAGAGACTAAAGATGAGAGTAAAACGGAAATTTCCAATTAAATAATCTACAGCTGCATTTTTGCACATTGACACATGCCTTTTATCGAAGTAACATATTTCGTTACTTTTCCATTTTCATTGACGATTATACAGTATTTTAACTCAATAAAAAGTCAACTTCTATTTTATTATTTTTGAGTTCAAATTTTGTAAATCATATTCTCCCGATTTACGATTATGTTTGATTTTTTCCTTAACAATGCTGGTTCAATTTTGCGCGTAATTTTTTTAAGCTTTACTAAAAGGCAATGTTATTGTATTCACTGTTATTGTACTTAATGTCAAAAACTTTGAAATTTATTTACGGGAAATGTGTTATTTATAAAGTAGAAGATATAAAGATAATCTAAATTCCACTTTTACGAGCTTTTCGATCATCAATTGACTTAAAATCGATGGTTCAGGAAAATAAAACTATTTTAAACGCATAGACATTTAACTCGGTTTAAATCATTATAAAATATATTTTAATTCTAAAGAAAATAAATAACGTTTAATACTTAACCAAATATGTACTTTTTCGAAGAATTTACATTTATATTAAGTGATTTTAACCAAAAATTTTATAAAACTTAAATAATTTTTTGAGTAAACAAGCAGACATCCAAAACTCAGTTTTTAAAGCACATCATTTTAGAGTGTAGTAAACAAAGTCAAATGTTTTTTCTTGACGTCTTAAATTTTGTTTTTAATGCGCTTTATTATATAAAAACAAATAAAACTCAATTGGAAGTTAGAAAGTTTGTCCCATATGTAACGTCATTCACACATGCTTGATATTTCTTTTTTATATCACACAATTAGCTCTGGAATTACTTATTTTGTCATCATTAAATATAAATAACAAAATTTGTGTGTCTGTTTGTTTGTGAAGCTCCTTTCATGGGGTCCCGCCCTCTCGACATCTATATCAATAGATTCAGTTTGAAGAGAGGAGTGCAAGTAGGAGAGTTTTGAGGTGGCGGTCACTCTTTTATTCTGGAGGGGTGAAAAAAATTTAAACAAAACCTTCGACACCTATATCATTCAAATCAGCTCAAAAACTGATTAATATAAAGGATCACTCGATGGTGTGGGCAACCCCTCATTGTAAACCTTTGGGTCCAGGATGGGTGAGTAGTTTGGGGCAGAGCAGGTGGAGGTGGGGTCCAGGGATTAGTGGGTGAGCTTCTGGATGGGTGGTGGGGTCCTTCAAAGTCTTAGCAGATTAACATCTTTTGAGTAGACTCCTAATCTATTTTATCAAAACGTGAACCATATCCGCCCACCGAAGGTGGGCCTAATTTCGAGTTTTAACTAACCTACTGTATATACATATGGCTAAGGTGTCCCAGAGGAGGGCTGGAGGGGGTTACCCCGCCCCCCATGAATTCTCAAAAAGTTGACCCCCCTACCTAAAAAATGAGAAATGACATCTCTATGGGGAAAATTTTTTTTGATGTTTTTTTGTCCGATGGTAGAAAAATTGTCGCTTAAATCCGAGTAGTTTGACCCCCCCCCCCTAAAATTTTGAAAAGTCGGAAAGTAACCTCCCCCAGACCGGCACACTCTGGGACACCCTGGATATGGCATTATTCTTTATTGCCCAATATTAAAATACGCTTCTCAAAATTCATCTAATTTATATCAATATCACAAGATATTAACCATCACAGAAATTTTTATTAAGTTGTATAATCGTATTTGTCTTTGTTAGTTTATCTGAGATGTGACACGTTTCTAACATTCCTTGAAGGTTTAATGTAAAATTATATATATATCTTTACTCTTGTAACCATAGTTGTTTTTTATTTTTTGTTATGCGAATATAACGTTTTGATTCTTTTTTAAATAAATCTTCATGTAATTTTAATGTATTCGTTCTCAATTACAGTAATTTAACCAATACACACATAAAGTATAACTTAATGCAGTATATAAAACTTGAATTGTTGTGTTTTTCAAAAGTTTAACATAAAGAAAAAATAATTATAATTAAAATTAGAAAAGTTTATGAAAATAACTAATTACTGAGCTTTGAAATCGATTAAAAAATGTGTCAAATCGTTTATTATTCGTTAAAAAAGCTCGTAATTTGTTAGAAAAATTATTTATGAAATTTTGGAAGCTGGAATGGGGTTATTATGGTATACTATAATTTCTTTTAACCCATAAATATATGCTATAATTAAAGATGAGAGAATTATAAATGAAAACTAGTTGTCTAAAACTCAAAATATTACCTTTGAATGAAATTACTATCTGTTAGAATTTTTTTTATCTGATTGCAAAATTCAGATATATGGATTCGGGTATGTCCGTCCGTCCGTCTGTCTTTATGTTTCTGCGCACTCTTTTTATTAATTAAACGATTTTGTTCTTTATATTAATTAAAGGATTTCAACCGACTTCTTATATTATTTATTAGATTATAACAGACTCCTTTAGTTAATTAAGGAATTTTATTGACCAAATGGTTAATTAATGCGTCAAACACCCTGAATATGGTCAAAATGGTCAATTATCGGGTTAAATAGGTAAAAATAGACAAAATAGGGTAAAATTAGGAAAATTAGGCAAAAATGGCCAAAATTCTTGTCTAAGTTTCAATGGCATCTGCCGCTATTTGCTTTAAAAAATTAAATTTATCAAAGCAGGCAAAAAATAGGGGTAAAACAGGCAAAAATAGCCAAAACTGAAGTTGAAATTTTAGTGGTATCTGCCTCTATTTGTTGTAATAAAAGAATTTTTAGGCTCAAAATAGGCAACAATCTGGTTAAACAGGCTAAATTTGACAAAAATTGTCAAAATTAAAGTTAAATTTTTATGGCGTTTGCCGCTTTATTGGCAGTATTTGAGGGATATTCGGGCTCAAAATTTTTAAAAACCAAAGTTAAAAATGTCAAAAATCAGGTTAAAATGACAAAATATAATTCAAAACTTAAGTGGCATCTGCCGCTATTGGAGTTATTATATTATAGAACACACACTGCTGTGGCATATGCTGTTTTGAAGACTTTCTGATTTGAATTCCTATAAAAAATACAAAATAATGGTTGGAAGCGAACGGAGTAAGCGAACGACCTTAGAATAACTGAAATTAACTTTGCAAAGTCAGATATTATGACTAGGGCTTTGAAAATCGTTAGAAAAACTAGTGCCAAATCGTTTGTTAATCGTTAGAAAAAAGCTACAAAATCGTTAGAAAAATTCGTTAGAAATTTTAGACATTAAATTAATTTTAAAAATTTTTATAGTTATTTAAACCCTAAAATAATTCATTGAAAACCTTACTGTTATAAAAAAAT
>JAQIXJ010003976.1:0-11622 GCA_034700185.1 Phthiracarus laevigatus | reverse complement strand
GGGTTCGGGTCGGGTACCCGTCATATTTGTCGGGTCGGGCCGGGTTCGGGTTCAAACATGTCGGGTACGGGTCGGGTTCAAACATGTCGGGTACGGGTCGGGTCGGGTTCCAAAACTGCCATAGATTTACTAGTCTACATATAATCACATAATCTTTTATAGTAAGAAAAAATTTTCCAAAAAATTCTAGATTTACAAACTTTTTTCGTATGTGCTATTGTTTTAAAACCTAATACGATACCTAACGTTAATTCAACGATAATAAGCGTATAAAGCGCATGCGTTTCGTTTTGTTTACAATTTATATACAAAAATAAGTTCGGATAATTTAAGATAATAAAATTTTCGTGAAAAATATTTCTTTATTGGTATATAAAATTATTGGATTTACTCAATAATTATATTTACATAAAAAAACTTTAATTCAAACAAATATATTATCGCGAATAAGCGTTATATTATCTCCAGAGTTACGCCAAACCGATAACTTAAGTTTTTTTGCGAAAAAATTATGGCTAAATTTAATTATTGGTTTGAAGTGTCATTCGCGGCATTATTTTCGTTAAGTATGTATGGCTGGTGGAGATTACAAAAGTACGTTCCCATCGAAAAGAGAGAAGACCTTATTTATATCGCAAAGGCTAAACAGCTGTTAGGAATCAAAGACAAGAGCAAAAATGAATAAGAAAATGCCATTAACTTTCGATATTTGTGTAATTTACACTATAATCAAATAATTTTGTTTGATTCAAATACAGAAATAGACAATTTTCGATTATTTAAAGGTTGAATCGTATATAGTTATAGAAAATTACTCTGTAAAACATTGAACTTCATTAAATTTCCTGATTTTTACGTTAATAATCAATTTTATCTGTAATTCTAATTCTAGTGCTCAATATAACTAAACTATTGTAATCATTTTTCGATATATATTTAAACGTTGTGTAAACGTAGGTAAGGTATCGTTAGACAACATACCTTTGATAACTACCGGTATAACAGTTCATAGTGTTATATGTCGGTCAATCCTAAGCTTAATACGTAATACTACAAATTCAATGTTTTGTAAATAAAGAATTTTTATTAAATATTCTAAAACAAGTTATAATTTATATACATATAATAATTAATGACTATACAATTTATTAGTTTTGTTTGTTAACAATAAGAAATAATATATAAAATGACTATATATCAAGTATATGTGAAAAAAGTTTGACAATTTATGTGATTTGAAAACGGTTTGACGAACACACACAAATTGTCTCGACTTCAAGTGGCAATGTTTTGGTTTGTGGCTTGAAATGAACGCTTTGGCGATAAACCCGAAGCTAATGAAGAGTCGTTAGTGAGACGAACGCGCGCCGAATCTACGGAATCGAGTAAATTTTTGGCATCCATTACTAGTTTATGCGCCGATTGCAACATTCCCTTTCGATACTCATTTTCGACTGTTGTACGACTATATTGTTGCGCCAATTTCATTGACTGAACCAAACCACCCATATCTTTGCTTAAAACTTTATGCGTCATCTCTATCTCTTTATGCGACCAAACAGGTAGTCTATGAAACATGTCGTCAACGCTTTTCAACAAACCTCTAAGCTCGACACCCACTGTCTATAAGTATAATTAACAACAAATTTGTCCAAAACTTGGAACATTTATTTATGTAAGTAAAATGATTGATAGATACCTTGACCAGATCTATATATTCATTGACTCGACTTTCTTGTACTCCTTTTAAAAGTTGGCGAACTGCGCAAACAACGCTCATTGTGTACTGATAAACGAAATCTCCAGTTCTATCTAAATCAGCGGTAGGTTTTGCGTCCATTGGTGATGATAGCGCACCAGCAAGAGATCGATTGCTTAATGCAACACTAATGCTTGAATTAATTGTGGCGTTTGGTATAGATTTGGAATGCATAGACGGTACACCTATTAATCATATCAAATCAATGAAAAAAACATTTCTCTATAGAATACTGTGTGACTTATAAAGTTTGTCAAAAAAATTAATAAAATTTATATAACTATCGCAATGGAAGCTCAACTATATTTCTCCCTTAACTTTTTTCAAACTTCTCTTTTAAAATGTAGAATATGGAATATGGAATATTTTCAAGCTTAATGTTTCTTATCAAATCAATTGGTTTTATAAAGATCTCAATAATCCAGTATAAATTGGATTCCCTAAACTATATCGCATCTTCATGTCTATAATTAAGATAATATAAGTTTATTACATACTATATTCAACAATATTCACTGGAGATCTCTGTTCATTTTGACGGTCATTCAGGCATAACGATCGCCGTCTTACTGATGAAAACAGTTTCTCTTCTTGCGCTAACCATTTTGAATCTTCTTCCGATTCCAATATCTGTTGCTTTAATTTAAGTTCAAGCAACTGTTGCTCTAATTCCAACCTTTCGTCTGAGTCCTAATATTGTTCAATTAAATTTTTGTTTGGAATAAAATCATCATACAGCAAATTCAGATTCATAACGTTCGCGTTCAGATTGATAACGTTCGCCAGTCTAAAAACTGGTTGTCGTTCAGTAATTTAACGTTCGCGTTCAGTTTCATAACGTTCTAACAAACTTTTACACTCTTTTTACTTAAAATTTTACGTCATTTTAAATTTTATTTTCAATTTAAGTATCAATTGATAAAAAATTTAAAATAAATACTTAAAAAAGAACATAAACTCAAAATAATATTTTGTTATAAATATTGTCAATACTATGAAACATATCTTTAATTCACAAAAGCGTTAGATCGTTATGAAACTGAACGCGAACGTTAAATTACTGAACGACAACCAGTTCTAAGACTAGTGGACTAGTATCAGTCCTCATAACATTCCTAAAATTTATATTGGATAATTGAATGCATAAGTCATAAACATTATTAAGTACACATAAATACATATAAACTGAAATGTAGAAAACATATTGAGTTCACACCATGATGAGATTACCTTTTCTTTTTTAATCCCTGCTTAATTTTTTATCTGACTTTTCTGGCCGATATATAGATTAACATAAAGAATTCAATTAAGCCTAAAAATTTCAAAAACAAATCCGAAAAAACCGATAGAAAATGGAAAATAATTGATAAAAATAAAGAAAAAATAAAACAAATGGAAATAAAAAAGTCAATAAAATTTTAAAAAGTATAATTAATGGGGTTTAGCCTATTTTTTATATTAATAAACGGATTTTACCGATTCCTTATGTTAATTACAGGGATTTCATAGCTATTTGAACATGAACATAGCGAATAGAGACTAAATTTTCATAACATGCTTGCGAGCGATATTTCTAGGTATTCTAGTTATTCGAGTTTTATACTTTATTCTTATGTTCGAGTAGCAACTGAAATGGTTCGAGTAGCTATCGAAAGCTAACCAGTTTTCGACATTTTGCTCGAGTAGCAAACTAAAACGTATGAGTTTTCACTTAAATAATTATAAGGGATATTTCCTGATTTCTTATGTTAATTAATGGATATTTATGTCAAAAAGGACGAAAATGGCCATAAATAAGTCAAAAAGGACTAAATTAGAGTCATTTTTGGGGTCGCAAGATTTCGTTTTTATTATAACCTAGTGAGCAAATAAGGCAAAAATCCGAATAAAAATAGGCAAAAATCTGAACGTGAGATTCCGTTTTTATAGCAAAATTAGGACAATATTGATCAAAATCGAGTATAAATAGCCAAAATATTTGTCCGAATCTTCCGAAATTAAAGGCAAAAAACTAAAATTTAATAAAAATAATATAAACTAATTGTTGTGAGCAAACGAAGAGAGCGATGGACCATAGAATTACTGAAAATAACTTTACCAGATATTATGATCGAATCGATCTTGTTTTATAATAGTTTGGAATCAAATGTGATAAAAATTTACACTTATAATGATTGAAAATCTAACCTTGTCGATAGATTGCAAATTTTTCTTAATATTTTTGTTTCTGCGTTGTAATCCGTTAGTATGAAACTAGTTTTATTGCTATTACAGAAACAATTGGATAATGGCAGTTGAAGTTGTTTATCGATACGATCGCAAAATTCACTTTTGCTATACATTTCTTTAGCGATGTTGTAGTTATTTATAAAAATCACAGCTTTAGATCCGATCCAAAACGTATAAATCTTTCCATATATTTCCGGTATTGAGTCGAAAAAGTAAACTGAATTTCTATTAATATATTTTCTCAGCACTTAATCGGGTGGCAGATAAAAGTTTTAAAATTAATATAAAATTGTTAATTAATTTGTTATACTTAGCAAATTTCCGAACACCGGTATTGGAGTGGGTCCTCTGGGATAGCGTTTTAAATTTAAATAGAATTTAATAATATAATTAATCACGTACACAATAGCTAACGCTATCGCAAATAATGGCATCGATATTCCGTACATTATATATTTTAAACTATAATTTTAGTGGTGTATTTCGCTGAAATTTTTACACATAAATAATCGATACTAAATTAATTTACTTACTAAAGTAACTAAAAGGAAAACCTTGACGCATATATTTGCAAATTGTTTATCTTTATTGATTCAAATATATTCAAATAACGTTAAGTTTATTCAGATTCAAGTTCAAGTATTTCCGACATACAGCGGTTTCAGATTGTACTCGAACTGATTCGGAACTACTGTAAATTGTAAAATTGTAAAATTACCAATAAAATTGTAAGAAATTCATTAATGAATCAAATCAAAGATAAAAATTTAACTGATCAAATATTTTGTCAAAATAAGTTCAAATAAGACCAAGATATTGTCAAAATTAGTTAAAATTTGGGTCGGATTATTCCATTAATCGGAGTGGGATATTCCGTTTTTATAGTAACCTTATAAACAAATATGGCAAAAATAGAGTAAAATTAGCTAACAATCTGAACTGGAGATACCTTTTTTATAGTAATAATTAGGTCAATAATGATAAAAATCGGGTACAAATAGCCAATATTCTTAGCGGAATCTTCCAAAACTAAAAGCAAATAACTTAAATATAAATAATCTAAACTAATGGTTGGGAGCAAAAGAAGAAAACGAGAGACCAAATACTAACTGAAACTAACTTAACAAAGTCATATATTATGACCATATCGATCTTGTTTGTAAATAAGTGATAAATAAATAGCAAAATATTTACGCTTTAGATATTTGTATAATTATAATATAAATACACAACTTTATTCTTCGTCTTATATAATTGAAACAACAAATGACCTAGTCAATCAGTAAGGTGGCGCCACCATTTTTCACTTTTTGAAAATAAAACTTAATTAAGTTTAAATGAATTTCTCAAATTTCTTTACACATTATTAATGAACAATGTTAAGCAATATTATAGATTGAGTATCGTTCTATTATTTTCCGATTATTTGATTTGATTATCTTTAACCGGTGTGACGTAATAAAAATAAAATCTTTAAATTTTAATTTTTTTTAAACTTAAGTCGCTATAAAACCTAAACTGTTACCAAAACTAAAACCTAAACCTAAATTTTGAATAAACAATGTTTACCGATTACTTAGCTCTTTATACTCCTAACATATTAGTAAAACAATAATTCTGTTACTAGTAACCGTTTTCGATTTATTAATTTTTAAATTTACCAAACTAATACTTTGAAGAAATTAAAGACAACTTTAAGAAGGCATTATATAGTATTTTTTAACTTTTATCTACTTCAAAATTATGTTTTTATCGGATTAAACAAAGTTTTATAATAATCGGATGAAAACTAACGTCTCAACATCGTTTTGATATAAATTCTAATTAAAGTTATAGTAGTGTATATAAACTATATAAAGTTGTTAAAAAAAGTTAACTGATCTTACAATTAAGCATGTAAAGGATTTACTAACGATTTATTATGCGTGAATCCTACTTAAACCAAATAAATACTTAATTCAAGAATCTATGAACAATGGCAATGCGACATAAAGTATAATTTTGAAAAAACATGGTTTTAAAAATTTTAAAGGACTTTTTTAAACAAGACTCAAAAACAAAGGTTTAACGTTGGAGATAATGTAAGGGTTAGATAAGACATAACAATACTAGATAAATCTTATTACCCTTTATGGTCTTATAATAATTACACCGTGAGTAAAGTATTAAACAAAAAACAAACCCCTCTTTACGTAATTGATGACAATAAACGTGAAAAAAGAACATTTTATAAGGAGGAGTTACAAAATGTTAACAGATCAGAAAATACTTTGTACAGAGTAGAGAAAATAATAGAAACTTGAATTATTAACTATAAAAAAGGAGTGTATGTAAAATTCCTAAACTAAACATCGAAATACAACAGTTGGATTCCAGAGACAGACATAGTGAAACTTTAAAACAGAGCTTGTCCAATGATTGTTTAACGCCCACATCGAATTAAGTACTTTTTATAGTACGAATATTAGTAATTTTTATTGTTGTCATAACAAGTATTGCGATTTATCTCTTAAAACTGGTGATTCAACTTTTTGGAATGAGCTACTTTCCTACTCAATCGGCTATGTGTTACGTAATCCAAAAGTTAAAACAATATCAAACGACATTATTAAAATTAAACAAGAACGGAACATTCATAGAAAGCTCACTTTTTATTAGAATAACCTACAATTTTATACAATGTTCAATTTGATAATGTGCATTGTTCTATCCTTTTTGCTTATTTTACCTTATATTAATCAGTAATAATCAGTAATTTTCCAAGACCTTATCGCTGCGAACGTACGGACAAACGGACGGACTTGGTCAAATCCATAATCTCCGCTATTTAAAAAAAGAAATTATATCTGTCAGTGTGATTCACTAAAAAGTAAAAAACATATTATGGAGTTCACACAATGCTGAGATTACCTTTTCTTTCTTAATCCCTAAAGAATTTAATTAAAAAGTCAAAAAATTTCAAAAAATAAATCGAAAACCCTATAAAAAATCGAAAATTAAGGAAACAGAAAAAGAGATAAATAAAAAAAATCAAAAAAGATTGAAATAAATTATAACTACCCAAAAAAATTGAAAAAAGTATAAATTATGGGATTTAGCCTATTCCTTTTATAATAAAGGGATTTTACAATTTTCTTATGTTAATTAATAAATTTTTAGGCAAATAGGACAAAAATGTTGATAACTTAGGTTAGAAAGGACTACATTAGGGTCAATATTGGGTTTGCAATACTGGTTTTATAGAAACCTAATGGGCAAGTAATCAAAAATCCGAGTAAAAATAGCCAAAATTCTGAACGAGAGATTCCGTTATTATAGCGATAATTAGGACAATAATGATCAAAATCTAGTATAAATAGCTAAAATTCTTGGCAGAATCCTCCGAAATTAAAGGTAAAAAACTAAACTTAAATAAAAATAATATAAATTAATGGTTGGGAGTAAACGGAGAAAGCGTGCGACCATAGAATTACTGAAACTAACTTTACAAATCTGATAATATGACCGCATAAATCTATCGCAAATATTGGCATTGATATTCCGTACATTATATATGGTTAACAGGGCCTTTTTTTATTCTTTGATACATAACAAAATAAAAGTCCAATGATAATAAAGCAATAAATGGGAGATACAGTATAACCTAATTATAGTTTCAATAGTTAAAAAAGAATTTTATTTAATTAAATGTTCAAATTGTTCGCCGTCTCTTTCGATGCTCGAAAATTTAAACTCGAAATTCGAAATATTCTAAAACTTTATTTAAAACTGCTGGCTCTTCAATTAACGAATTGATTTGCTCAGAATTGTTGTTTTTGAGGTCTTCGAGCGTTCTAGGTCTGGACGCGTAAACCCGATCTTTTACGCAACCACATAGAAAATAATCCAAGGGATTAGGATCGGGTGACCTCGGCGGCCATTCCAATGGACCTCCACGAACAATCCATTTTTGCGGAAATTTTTCGTTGAGTCATTTTCGGACAATTACCCCAAAGTGACCGGGCGCTCCATCATGTTGGTAAAGGGCGTCGGGTAATAACGGGTCGTCACAAACTTGGGGCCACAAAAAATCGGTGAGCAAAATTGAAACCGAACTGCTAAATCAGTTTCAATTAAATGTTGCACAAACTGACACTTATAGGGTTTAATTTTATTCTTTTTCAAAATCCGGTAAACTGCGGTTTCGCTCATAGGTGATTCCGTGGCTAATTTCGATATTGACTTCATCGGGCTCATCTTAAAAATTTTTTGAAAATTTAATTAAAAAAAATTAATTTAATTAAAAATTACCTCAATTTTTGCTAAAATATAAAAGGAATTTAACTCGTTTGTCGCCGAAATCGGGCGACCTGGAGGTTTAATATTTTTTACCGACCCAGTTTTCTTAAACTTTTCCACTGTTTTTTGAATTGAGAAAACTGAGGTGTACGTTGTGTTGGGTAATTTTCGGCATAAAATTTAGCAATTTGTCGGTATGATTTACCATTGAAATAAAGTTCGACCCAATGTTGTTTTGTTTCAGATGAATAAAATCGATTATTGTGTGACATTATGTTTATTTAATTAGTTTAATCACAATCACATTTAAAAATTTTAATTTGTCACAACCAACAATTAAAAAATCATCTTTTGTTATTAAACAAAATTAATTTTGCGTTTTCTAAATAATATTATCACTGACTTGTGTTATTGTTTTTGACAGTAATAAACAGCTTGGATGGAATCTTTTGTTTTATAACCCTTTAGCCAATGACATTCTAAAGTATGTATCAATGAATAAAAAAGGCGCTGTAGTTTTAGTGGTATATGTCGCTGAAATATTTACACTTAAATTATCGATACCGAAATTACTTACTATAGCAATGAAAAGAGAAATCTTGAAGCATATCCTTGAAAATTTTTTATCATTAATGAAATATTCAAATAACTTTTATTCAGATTCATGTTTAAGTATTTCATACCGCGGTTTTAGAATGTACTTGAATTGATTGTGAAACTACTCGAACAAAGTTTTCAATTACATCTAAAATATTATAGTTTATTCTTTAGTTATAAGTATATTAAAGATTTTTGGTTCGATAAAAAATCCGAATTTTTTCGGCTCTAACTGTGAATCAGTTTTATCAGTTAACTCAATTTTATAGCCATTAGTTTGTAATAAAAACCGTGTTAACACCAAAAATAACATTTTCAAAGCGAATTTATTTCCAATGCACATTCGTTTTCCAACACCGAATGGTACAAAAGTTGATAATTTTTCCGGAATAAAATGTTGATCGGAATCGAGAAATCTTTGCGGATTAAAAACATGTGGATTCGACCAATTTTTCGGATCATGTAAAATAAACCATTGATTCAACATCAATAAAGTTCCTATTGGTATTGAATTTCCTTCTATTATTAAGTTAAATTTAATTAAATATAATAACAATAAAAATAAATAAAAACGATGAATGATACCAATGGTTGCGTCGCCAGAAGTGGTATGCATTAATGAATATGGAAATACGGTTCGAAATCTCAGTGATTCGCATATAAATGCATTCACCAAATCACACTTCTCAATATCGATTGATTCTAAATTATGTGCTTCTAAATGGTTGAATCAAAATTTAGAATGCAATGACTTATAATAACGTTTAAACCATTGTTAAATTTTTGCGAATTTAATTGAGGGAAATATTTTGATTATATTTTAACCAAAACAAGAACAACACATTCTTAGAGAACTAGCTTTTTTGCAAACTGAATCCAATTCCCTAATCCAAAACGAGTCCCATTCCTATTCCCTTATCCTCTTAAAATCCTTTATAAATATTAAGAAAAGTTAAAACCCATTTGACTGCGGATATTCACTGTATGTGTTTTATACTTGTACTCCGCAAAGAACTATACAAGTAGCGGTCACAGTTTAACGTGGATACCGTCAGACCCACTTGCCATCTCTGCTCGCGTGCATCTGTAACCTACATTATCGTATCATTCCCAAACTTACGCGAGTGAGAACTTGTACTTTATACATAATACACTACGAATATCGCAATGCGCGTCCACAATCATATTTTTATCTTAACGCGCATTAATCTTCGTAGTGTATTGTGTATAAACTACAGGATCTCACTCGCGTAAGTTTGGGAATGATACGATAATGTATGATCTGTAACATACACATGTGTAATACACTAGATATGAGGTAACTCCGACTAAAGGATGACACAGAGTACAACCGCACTCTGGACTCGAACCTAACATGCCATTGCTCACAGGTTAAATTAGGTGAACTGCGGATATACAGACGGACGGCCAGCAGTGTCAAAAGCATAGGTTCTACTTTTTTTTAAAAAAGTGAGCTAAAAGTTAAAGATCCGCTTAAGCAATGTTTTTAAGAATGAAACCATCGCACAAGATTATAAAGAAATTAAATCACTAAAGCAGTTCAAAAACAATACCTATGTATTGATGAATTTCTGCTCTCATTTTGTGTTGCCATTCGGGATAATAAGCCATTAGAAGCAAAATCCATTTAAATGTATAATGAGATGTATCGCTTCCGCCTAAATTATAATTCATTGAACAAAAGATTATATTTTCTCATATTGGCTAATCAGGCTTACCATAAAATAAAGATATTGCGGATACAATAATATTAGTATCACTCAATATGTCAATCATATCGTTGTTTTCTTCTAAAAACTTGTGCCGACTAGAAACCAATGACTTACTAAAACTTTCTGATGAAATGTTAGAGTTAACAGAATCATAGAAAAATTGTGTGAATAGTTTAGTCGCCGCAACAATGCTCGGAATTTGTTTTGGTTGACTCAGGAATAATTTTAATATTGGAATAAAATTCCGTAACATTATTTTCATTGAATCGATTTGAGTCGGTTCAAAGGCTTTAGTTATTAATTCGACTTCTTTATCGTCGATACGTAATTCTTTTCCAAAAGATATTTGGGTCATCAATCTAACAAAAATGCTATCGAGATATTTGGACGGATCAAATGCTTTACCAAATTCATTTTTAATGATAGTATCCACCGTTTCGTCCACTATTTTGTTAGTATACTCACGTAACATATCAGTCCTCATGACATTCCTAAAATTTATTTTGGATAATAGAATCTATAGGTCATACACATTAGTAAATTACATGTACACTAAAAAGTAAAAAACAAATTGCGTTCACACCATTTTGAGATTATTTTTTCTTTCTTAATCCCTGATTAATTTTTTATCTGACTTTTCTGGCAGATATATGGATTTGACTATTCTGTCCATCTGTCCGTTCGTGCACTGTTCATGTTGATTAAAAGGTTTTGTTCTTTATTTTAAGTAAAGGATTTTAACCGATTTCCTATATTAATTAAGGGATTTAAATCGATTTCATATGTTAATAAAGGGATTTTCAGGTCTAAATGCACAAAAACAAACGTCATACAGACCATGTGTAGTTTCAAAATAGGTTAAAATGAGTTAATAATGGGTGAAAATATAATGCATCCCCGTTTGTTATATTTAAATAATCGAAATAAGGTAAAAACTAAACCTAAAAACTAAAGGTGCCAATGGTTTGGTTTGTAATGGTTAACCAATGGTTTTAACCATTGGTTTACGGTTTGAATTGGTTTGGT
>JAQIXJ010003975.1:0-11627 GCA_034700185.1 Phthiracarus laevigatus | reverse complement strand
TATTTTATTAATTTTTGTATAATTTAATAATGTTTACTTTAATATTTTTGCCAAAATTAAAATTTTCTAGCTTTTTATTTTTTTGGTGTCAAATCCAGGCCCGTTACAGTCTTTAACTTGAGGCACGAGCCCTACAAAACCCGACAGAAAACGTCGGGCCTCAAAATTCGGGAACCCGTTTCCCAGTCTAGTATACATATTAAGAATTTTTAGATATTTTAGATATTGTTTTTTAAAATCAAGTGATTTTGCCAAATATGTTCGTCATAGAATTGTATACATAATGATACACAAAATTAATTTTGAAGTCATCGTATTTATACAAATTGCAGTCTAAATTAAACCCTTATTTCCATACAATCAATCATGCTATTTTATACGGGGTATCATTATTTTATGCGTTTTTACTTTATTAATTAAATCTCTATTACTTTTATCGGACAATTTAGACAGCTTTTCCCATATATTCAACAGAAACAAGTATTCTTTGTATTTGATTATTGAGTTTTATTATGATGTTTAGTTACTAACAATATTAATCAATACATGTTTTAATATCAATATGGTAAAATTTAAAATCTTTCTATTAAAATGTAAGACCTATGTGAAACTTCTTTATTAAAATAAGTCTGCGGACAGGAAGGATGGACTGTCGTATAGATGGACTTAATTAAATCCATAATCTCACCTTTTCTTATACAACGTGAGCGAAAAAGTTAAAAATTTGAAAATAACAAATAAGCATTAAACATTAAAAATTAAAAATTATTGAAATTTATAGCTTTTTTATAATAGATTAAATAAAGTAAATAAGAAGTGGTTCTATTACTTAAAATATTTTGGGATGGAATATATTACTTTAAAATAACAAATAAAATCTTATTAGTTGGTAAAGTCAGAAATTAAAAAGCTACTGTATATCTTAATATTTTTGAGTTAAATTACAATCAAATGTTATTTTAGTACATTGCAGTGCAACAAAGCTCGAGAACATGTGATATTTCATTTTTAATCGAAAACAAGAAATCATTTACAATCTCACATTTTTATATCTATTAAGATTGTCGTTAATAAAAATTTGAGCGTAATATAGAAATTAAATTTTATCAGATAAATTAAGTAGTTTTCATACCATTTTGGATATATACATTAATGAACTAGACGTAAATTTACTAGACTTGTGAACGGGCCCCAGATTTGTCTGGCCCCCGACATTTTCCTCGCCTAAAGCAAAAATATCGGGCTGTCGTGCCTTAGAGAAAAAACATGGGCTGGATCGGGCCTTTGAGTCAATTAGGAAGAAAATTTTTATTCAACAAATTGATTGCTTAAACGAAGTTTGTTAATTTCTATTTAATAATGACACTAACAGTACTAAATAAAACCATGTAATACAATAAAAAGCAAAGTTTTTATCATGTAATTAAGCTGATACTTAAAACGAAACAAGTTTTGTTTATCGTGCCTATTCGGGCCGGGCCAAGCCGGGCCTATGTTTTATCTGGACGGGCTAGGTCGGGCTTTAATTAATTTAAACTAGTCAGGCTCAGGCCGGGCCTCAATCTATCGGGCCAATGTCGTGCTAGAGCCTGAAATTTTCTGTTTCACAAGTCTAATACGTACTTTGTTCACAAGTAACACAATTATATGTTAAATGTGTTAAACTCGTATAACTATCCATTTTTATGCCAACAAATTAAAGGTAGTTAAGTCATTAATTTCATAAAAATACTGCTCCTTATATAACAAAACTCAAGTCTGCAAAATTCAATTTTATATTTTATATAAAACATATCGTATTAAGTGTATAAAGATTAGATTCGCATGCTTTAATTTTAAAAAATTCATAGGATAACTTAGTTTATAACTATTCTGGTAGAAAACATTTTTATTAATATTTTATTAAATAACAAAAATAAATAATAAGATAAAATAAATAAAACTAATACAACAATAGTAAACATTATTGTTTTAAATGTACTGTTTTTTAATAAATTAAAAATATGAGCATTATAAATTAAACTATGGTGAACATTTTGTTAACTCATTTGTGGTGCATTTTAAAGTTAAAAGGTTTATCGGCTCAGACTCCAAATAAGGGATACAGTTTTGGATTTTGTCTAATATTTTGATTGACACTCTATGGTAAGCTTTTTAAAGGAAAGTAAAAGCTATGGTTACATCCGAAGCTTCTCGTAATGTTGTGAGCCTTCTTGTGACACATTCTAAGAGAACTAACTTTTAAAAACTTTAAAGCACGATAACCTTATGTTTAACACTTTTTTAAAGATTTTTCTTTTTTAACAAACTGACATACATACCTAAACAAAAACGAAGCTCTAATTTTTTAAAAAGTAAGCTAAAAGTATTAGTAAATATTTGATGAGAATTGGTGTATGTTATTTCATACGTTTAATATGTATTATAACTATTGGGATATATCTTCGACAATTGGCGGAACAAAAGGAATTAATTGGATAATAACTTGTAACTTAAATCTTATTTTGTTAAAACCTTGTATTAAAACTATTTACGAATATGTCCTTTAGTTCTGAATTTTGGGTTAATATTTCAAGAAGATTTCCTAAATTAAGTACTATTGCAAAACAACCACTTTGTATCCCAGCCAAAAGTTTATCATCAGAAAGAAATTTTAGTTATGCTAATTTAACTCTCACTGATAATAGAACATTGTTAAAACCTGATAAAGGAGATAACTTATTGTTTATAAGATCTAACTTTGATGATTATATATTAAATATTCAATCTTAACTTTTAATAACAGCTTTTTACTTTATCATTTAATTTTGAGAACGCGTCTTGTCGGGTCGGGTTCAAACCTGTCGGGTCGGGTTCCGAAATTGCTATCTATTTACCAGTCATCCACAGGATTTGACCCCTCCCCTAGTATATTATACCTTGAATTACTATGGAATAAATTATCTTAAGAATAATAAATAAAATCTTGTTATAAGTAAAAATTATTAAGATAAATTTTAATCAAATGTTATTATAGTTCATTGCAGTGCAACAAAGCTCGATAACATGTTATATTTTATTTTCACTTGAAAAGCAAAAGAATGTTTATAATATCTTATTTTTACATCTCATAAGATAGACGATGATAAAATATCAAACAAATTAAATGTATTTTTTAAATTTTATTCTCACTTAAGAATTAATTTGTGACAATTATTTAACTTTTAAAAAGTCTCAATTCAAGACAACAGTTTCGTTTAACTTACTGTTCAACATTATTCAAGTCTTAATGATTGTGATGCGAGCGTACAGTTTAGTTTAGTTTAGTTTAGTTAGAATAAAAAATAGTTTAGGAATGAGAGTGAATTTTTAAATACGAGATATATGTTTATTTCGTAATATCTAAAGCTCTACGAATTATCTATATGTAAATTGAAATTTAAAATTTGGGTCCACTTTTAATACTTAAGTTGAAATTGTAGCTCAAAATTCAAATGAATAGTTCAAAATAAAGAAAATAACGGTAAAATTGTGGAATAAATATTGAAATATTTCTTTTGGAAATGGAATGGTTGTTTTTAAATTTTTGATTGTTATAAAATAAAATCTTTAATGGAACGGAAAATTTATTTATTTTTCCATATATTTTTCAATAAATTGTATTTTCAAAAAAATAAGCTCAACTTGATATTTAATAATTTATCGAAAAAAATTAATATGAAAAAATTAGTATTGGATTTGAAATGGAGTTGTAAAAGCTATAGTTAATTGGAGTTGGAAATTAAATTTTAAATGGAGTTAAAGTAGAGTTTGAAACAGTTTTAGATTTTCTTGTGCAATTGGTTTCAATATATGCTGGTATTTTGTAGAGTTGATGTTAATTTTTAATTTTTTAATTCTACCTCTATTTAATATTTCAACAAGTATTTCCTGTTTTCAATTTTTTCAAAAATATTTATATATCGCTAACACCCAATGATACACAAGGTTAGAGCTTTTGGATTTGAATATTTTTAGTTTTTAAATAATTTTAATTTAAAAATGACTACATCACAGAAGTTGTTGAATAAATTTCTGAAAGTTTATGAAAAGGTTTTTATAATTTTGAAAATTCTAACGAATTTCGGGTATACGACACGATACGGTAATACTTTTCTTGTTAGCTCCGGAGTATTTTCTAAATATATTTTTGACATATTATAAAGCTTCATCAAGTACTGCTTAATATTTTAATAATAGAATTTAAAGCAGTATTTGAGATATAACTTACATTTATGATTGGCTTTTGATATCCAGGTCGAAATAAGCCACTATAGTTTGCTCTCTCCACAAACGTGTGTGTTGTGTCACCAAATGTGAGAACAGTTGCCAACCGAACCAAACCAAATCCATCACTTTCTTCCCAAATATCTTTAACTATTATAGCACCCCTTTCTTTGGCTTTCAAAACAATAAAATCAATATCTTCAACAGTAAATGCAATATCTTTGACGCCATCGCCGTGTTTCACGATATGAGCGCCCATTTCAGTATCGCCAGGATTTAAAGGTGATTCAAAAACGAAAATGATGTCGTTTTGTTTAATTGCGTGCGAAACAATATTTCGAGACCCAGTTTCTAACCCTTTATAAGCAAATGGTTCGAAACCCATAAAAACGCAATAATAAGCTGCGGCTTGTTTTGCATTGCCGACCCAAAACGTTATGTGATCAAAGTTAATAAACCGACCACCATCTGGCTTACAACCCTTATCGTTATAAGTAGTCATTTCAATTAAAAGCTGCTATTTATTTCGTTAGTTCACGAGCAATATAATAACTCTACAAATTTCGACAGCAGTACCAGCTTTTAAATAGATTTTAATAACTCGTAACCGTAAACAGCAGATATAACCGGATTAACAATATTGATTGCCAGAAAAATAGGCTCTTCTAACCTTGGATACAGCCTTGTAAACTCATTTTCTATTAGATTGATGTAATTTTAAAAATTCGAGAAAAATATCCTCAAGCAAATTGTTACCGTAATTTATTTGCATTTTTAAATAAATTATAAAATTAATTTGGGGAAAAATTTTTAAAATTATTTTTTATTCATAATTTTAACTCATATTTTGTAAACAAAAATTAAATACATATCATATAATAGTGAAACTGATGTTTATTCTAATGTTTAAAATCAAATGTTTAAGAGTAATGTCATTATAATGAAAACGTTATGCTGAAGTAAAATAATGTTGGCATTCCATCTCTAAGTGCATCTCTAGCGACCTTCAACTATAAAATAATATATTAATTTAAACTTTGTAAACAAAAACTTTCCAATCAAATTGCTTACTATAACTGGAAATATCTATTTCTTCAGGTAATTCGGGAATATTAACATCAAAACGATCCTGAACTTCATTAAGCGTTTTCGCATCTGATTCGTCGCTTACGAACGTAATCGCCAATCCTTTAGTGCCAAATCTTCCAGCGCGAGCCACGCGATGAAGATATGTGTCACTGTCT
Organism: Phthiracarus laevigatus; assembly: GCA_034700185.1. Classification (NCBI taxonomy): domain Eukaryota; kingdom Metazoa; phylum Arthropoda; class Arachnida; order Sarcoptiformes; family Phthiracaridae; genus Phthiracarus; species Phthiracarus laevigatus. Next base: position 6,138 of record JAQIXJ010003975.1, on the reverse strand, counting down.
TCAGGCATATCGTAATTAAACACAATGTTCACTCTTTCGATATCCATTCCACGACCAAACAGATTTGTAGCCACAAGTATTCGCTTTTGAAAATCCTTAAACTGCTGGTATCGCGACAATCTTTGATTAAAAAGTAAAAAGTAACGTACATTTAGTAATTGATAGAATGCATTGCCGTAATTCTAAACATACCGATCTTCTTGTGTCATTGCGCGATGAATAGCAATCGCCGGAAAATTTTGCTCGACAAGCAATTGCGCCAATGCTACACATCTTTGAACACTTTTCACAAATATTACAACCTATATATAGATTATATGTTTGAACACGCGATCGAATTCATAATTATAATTAATGTCAAACCTGATTAAATTCCAACACATCCAATAGTTCAAATAATTTACGATTTTTTTCCGTATCTTTTAGTTTGACATAATACTGTTGAAGTCCATGTAATGTCAATTTTTTCTCGTCATCGACATATACTTCCATTGGCTATAGATATAAAAACATTTATTTAATACTACGTTCGATACTAAAAAAATCGATATCATTGAAGATATACGTGTCCTCTATGTTTGCCTCACTCTAACTTTGGGCATCATTGCAATTAAATCCCAATGTGAGCAAATAAGACACGACACCAATTCAACCATCATTATCATGAAAATGATTGACTCACGAATCTTGGTATAACATAACGATTATACGGAATGAAATCTATTTAGTAAATTCCGAGTCGATTTCGTGTCATTTCTATTGTAACGCGTTATTTGGTATTTCCCTGTCTTTCCCTTTATTTACGTGTTTCAGTCATTTAATCCATTATTGACATAACAGGACATATGCCAAAGCGTTTAACGTATTAGCAGGATATTTGGCTATATCTTCACTCATCTTCTTTTATTGCGAACAATTTTATTATAGTAATAATTTAAAGCGAGATAATAAGCGGTTCTTAAAGTACGGCAAACTAATCTAATGTAATGTACGGCATCCCATAATTCTTAGGTTGACATATATTAAGGAAAGTACGGAAACATTCGACCCAATCGTTGTCTTCTTACGATAAGAATGATGTGTTCTTAAAACATTTGCCGTCTTCTTCGACAAAACATATAACACATAAGACAAAGCATTTGACTAATACTGCACATACAGACAAACTCAATCGAAAACAATCAGTCATCGAATCACAGCCAACAACATATCATTCAATTCAAACTCTTATTCAAGCGATAGCTAACAGCAAACGATTCATTCTAATCAAGTGATGGTAGTATTGGTTTGTGATTTGAACACAATTACGAGTTGATTCGAAATCGAATGCTTACATCTTGCATAAACTTCTTACAAACTGGTCGAATATCCTTTGAAAGAGTGGCGCTAAACATCATCACTTGCTTCTCGTGTGGCGTCGCTTTAAAGATCTCTTGAACGTCTCGTCTCATATCTAATTCAAACAAATTTAATTTAAAAAACATATCTAAATTCAAAACCCAATAAACACAAACAATTACCTAATTGTTCGAGCATTTTATCGCATTCGTCTAAAATAAAATGCTTGATGTGTTTAAGATTGAGTTTCTTTCCTCTGACGAGCGCCAGAATACGTCCAGGCGTTCCGACAACGATATGTGGAGGACTCGTACGCAACACCTTCTCGTCGTTAGTAATATTCATACCACCAAAAAATACGGCCACACGTATTGTTGACATGTATTTGGAAAAGCGTTCGTATTCTTTACTTATCTGAAACGCCAACTCTCTTGTGTGGCACATCACTAGAACAGCTACTTGTCCCTCAACTGGATCTAATTGCTGAAGAGTGGCCAAAACAAATACTGCCGTCTTTCCCATTCCTGACTTCGCCTGACATAAGATATCCATTCCAAGAATCGCTTGTGGTATGCATTCGTGTTGGACTTCACTGCACAATACATCAAACCATATATCATATGATTATCATATTTACATCAAATTAATGGTAAAATCATACCTCGGATGTTCAAAACCGCAATCAATGATAGCTCTCAATAATTCTGGTTTTAGCAGAAAATCCCTAAAACCGCTGCTATGAATGGATACGTAACCACCTTTTTTGGTTTCATTAGCGTTAGTGGAGAGCGTGTTATTGCCATCAACGGTCACGTTATTGGTTTGGTCGTCCTCTTCCTCGTAATCAAGTAATTCTTGGTCTGCGTCACCCATCTATTCATACATTTAAGTTAAATAACATACATATCAATGATTCAATAACTAAATCTTACATTAATTGAGTTGAATTGGTTGGTAATTAAACTTAAATACGAACAAATATGAAAATAAAATGTCACAAAGAAATACTATATTTGGCAATTAAAATGGAGGTTAATGTTAAAGTACGTGTGTTTCACTATAACGTATTGTACTGTACTATCGTATAACATCAATCGTTTTGCGTTTTTGTTGCGCACATTACTAACAACCTAAAGAGCGCTAAAACCAATGCTTTCATATAGAGTGCTAATTTACTCAAATTTTTCACCCGATCATAGCCCGAATATTGTTCCAAAATGAAAGCCCAATCCAACCCGGATAGATAAACATGAAGTTAATTTAAACTTAATTTTTTTTAAATCCTCATTATTAATAAGTCATTATACAGTACGTTAAGTCAATTTTTAAATATGTTACGGTAACTATTATTTTTAAGGTTAAACGTAGATTAGCATACCTGAAAATTCGTTTCAGACCAAAAATAAAGAAGAGAGAAATTTTGTTTATTTTGTAAGTAAACCCCGACAGTATTATTGTTAGATCCGAACCTGACCAGTCTAAAAATATTAGGGGTCGGGCATATCGGGGTACGATAGCAAAGCCTACTCATGACCACAAAAACCAGTAACCATAGTAACTGTATTGATATAGAGGTGACACCATTTCTATAGTATTTGAATAGCAGAGTAGAGTATAGTACTGGATATTAATGGTTAATTTCTATAAAACGCATGGTAGTCAAGCATTTAACTGTAAAACTGGCGCTCATTTAAATTTTTGAAAATATTTATATGATTTAATTGAAGTGTTTGTAAATAATGAATCAATTTGACGAAATCAGAGATGATTTTCAAGCAATTTTGCGTAATCAAACTTTTATTAATTATTTTTCACAATTTTTAAAGAAAGAATTTAGTGATGAAAACTTAGAATTTTGGCTTAAATGCGAACAATTTAAGAAATTAACGAATCATAAAGAGGTAAACGAACACTAAATTAGTTATCTAACAGTTTAATTGAAATTTATTGGTTTAATCAATAGAGAAAACGTTTAGCTAAACATATTTACGAAACATATATGAGTGTGAATGCGTGTAATGGTATTAATATCACACGAAATAGCAGTGAAATAGTGTTTAATTCGCTCAGTAATCCATCACAAAGTTTATTTGATTTTTCTCAAAATGAGGTATTATTACCATATATTTAAACCAAATATTTTTTAGTTCATTATTTAATTTATTCAAATAATAGATATTTAATTTAATGAAATTTGATTGCTATCCGCGTTTTTTAAATTCCGATATATATAAGCAATATATGGATCGGAAACTGAATAAAAACTGCTCTGATTTGCAATTAGAGAGTGAATCGAAAGGTTTGAGAGACGAATCGAAACTAATGATTAAACCGCGAAGACGTTCTCTAATTCCTTGGCATAGAATAAAGACGCATAAATCACAAAAAGGTGATAATGAAACGTTTTATGATTCTTCGATGAAGAAAAAATATAAATGTGAAACTATAAGAAACACAAACACGAGTGCCGCTAGAAATCACTGTTCGTGTAATAATGATTATTGTGAGAAATGTGAATTTTCAAACCCACCACAAACTACTGAAAAAATAAAAATTGGCCAAATTTTGCAAAAACTTATAAAAACTGAAAGACCAGATAAGCCCACATTAACGCCTAATATTATATTCAGTGATGACACTAAATCTGACGCGTTCTTCCAGAATATAATGCTATCGTCGCAACATATTCCAATTAATGAGAGTTTGTGCTCATTTACGCCAAATCCTATTGTACACAAAAACTCCAAATTCGATTCAGCGCAACAACATTTTACATTAAGTGAAAATTATAATTCACAAACTTTTATCAATGATATTGATTTGGACGAAATTCGGAACAGTTTAAAACATTTTCATAGCAATACAAGTACTAGTGAAACAGATAGTACTTTAACTGCTTCTCAATTATATCCAAACGAAATAAACATAGAAAATGGAGTTTTTAATGATTCATTCGCAGTTAATAACACAAAAATAACAAATGAGTGCAAATCGGCGTCAAAATCCGCATCAGATTCAATACCGCCACCACTTCCACCAAAAGCAATTAAAACTAGAGCACCGCCTCGTCCTTTAGTAAATAGACGATATGAAAAAGAGTATTGATTATCCAAAATAAATATTCGCTGTGATTTTATTTTCTATAAAAATGTGAATCAATTCACTGAAACGTGAAACATAAACGAGTTTTCAGCTCAGCTAAACACTCAAACAAATAATTTAAAATAATAAAACTGTTAAAAATGTATTAAAGATTTAATTATGAAGGTATAAGCGGTTCAAATAAACATTGCATTTTTTAATTATGTTTTAATTTTGAATCTATAATTAATTAATAGACAAAATAAAAAAAAATTATTTTTATAAAAAATTTTAGCGTCACTGATGATTTTCCACCGTTTGCCTGACATTATGCCACTCTATTCGAATATTATACGAAAATACAAATAAATATATTTAATCGCAAAGATTTCACGGTCAGTTTGGAAAAGTTTTTATTTCCACTTTAATCAATAAGTTATAGAAGCTTAGTTTTTACTCCATTGGGGCAAAATCTTTTTTATATAGTTGGTGGTTAATATGGGGCACGCGCATGGTGTCTCAGGCTATAGTGGGTTACCCCACCCCCCAAGGAATTCTTAAAAAGTTGAACCCCTACCTAAAAAATGAAAAATGACATCTCTATGGGGAAAAATTTTTTAGCTCACTTTTTTGAAAAAAAGCGAGCTTATGCTTTTGACACCGTCCGTCCGTTCGCACTAGCTCGACCACTGAAATTTGAATGTATTTTATTTTGAGTTTTTAAATTAAATTTAGATTAGTTTAACTATAATAAAGTGAGCTCTCTATGAATTTGTCGTTCTTGTTTTTAATGTTTTTTGACCAATGGCAGAAAAAATGGCGCAACAATCCGAGTAGTTTGAAAATTCGGAAAGTAACCTCCCGCCAGACCGACACACTCTGGGACACAATGCCCACCCGTAATACTGATTTAATTTTTGTCTCATCGGGTACATGCATACTCTTTGGTAAATTAATTTATTTACTGTATGGTTTTATGTAATTGATATGGAATACATGCGGGAGTATCTACTGTAATAAACAAGTAAAATAAAAATTAGTTTTGAATCATGTTTGTAAATGTGTGTAAAATATTTAAATCTAATATTAATGAACGGAACATCAAACTAATTAAATCAATTTTTACGAGTGTTAAGCAATGCAAGAAAAAAGTGTTGAATAATTGGTCCGATAATAAGATCAATGAATATAATATAATATATGTGGAAAAAGTTTTGTCACAAATCGATTCAAATGTTGATAACATATTAAAGCCATTAAGAGATTGCGTTAAACAGCAGCGTATGATAATTATAATTTCAAATCGTTTTTCTGTTTAATCATTTATTGTTTAGTGTTTCCATAATATTTAGATCTTGTTGTTCGAGCATTGAAGACAAAGAATGCCAATCAATTTGATGTAAACAATGCCATCGATGAATTGAATTGCCGAAAACAATTACTTAAACAAAAACAATTAGAATTGGCTCCAATTAATGCATGCATTACTCGCTTGAAATTAGAATCTGTTATTAACAAAAGATTTTTCTTCGATCATTCGTATGATATATATGCGCCTATTTCTGGACTTTACGATTATGGACCCGTTGGATGTGCGCTTAAAAATAATATTATAGATGTTTGGAGAAAACATTTTATACTGGAAGAACAGATGCTTGAAGTTGATTGTACTGTATTAACACCCGAATCTGTTCTCAAAGCATCGGGACATGTCGACAG
>JAQIXJ010003974.1:0-11629 GCA_034700185.1 Phthiracarus laevigatus | reverse complement strand
TGTCTGAGGGGGTGGCCACCTCCTCGATTAACCCCTCATTTTACTCAGCTTATTCAGTAGAGTCGAATGATAAAGGAGTTGACGGGTATTTCTAACATTTTTTGAGCCCTCCTGTATGAGGGGGTGCCGACCACCTCGAGACCCCCCTACTTGACCTCCTCTCTTCAAGCTGAATCCATTGATGTAGGTGTTTTGGGAGTGGACGTTCTGGAGGTTCAAATATAGTGCTATTGAGTCAGTTTTTCCACCCCTATTTTTTTAGGAGGGGTCCCACCACCTTGAAACCTTCGGATGTGCACTCCTTTCTTCGAGCTGAATCCATTGATATAGGTGTCAAGGGGGTGGGACCCTCAGGGGAGGCACCTATAAAGGATATCACAAACAGACAAACAGACCCACAAGTTTTGTTATTTATATTAAGTGATAATAAAAAAAATTGGGAAAGGGTTAACAAAAACAACTCAGATTTAAACGCCAATTTTTCGATGTGGGCAAAAATTGTATTTATACGTAAAAAAAGCATTTACGGCGTTATCATAGCTTTTATAGCATAAATAATACATAATTTATGTACAATTAATGACTACAAAAAAGAGAAGCACACAGTATTTATGTTTGAATATGAGGACAACAGTGTAAACGCGATGCGATGACCACTTACCACTTTTTTTATCTATTAATATTAATTAATTTGCTAAGTTGTTAACAAGTATGTTCGATATAAATATGATTTGTAATTCCATGATAGAAGAGCTCAACAAAATTCATTACCGAATGAGTTTGGATGAAATGAAAACTTTTATTCATCAACTTATTGGTAATAACAGATATGTTTACAAATATCATATAATATGATATATATTTTTCACAATTGTTTGCGTTTTAACCGAATTTTCTTTAAACAGAACAATGTTTTGACGAGTTTGATCGTAAATCAATTGAAGATAAAAAGAGTTTAATGAAGGATTGCATGTGCGTTATTGGAGACATATCTAAACGAATTTACGACTATAACATGGATCACATTAATCACTATCCAACTCTAAACAATTATGCAATTAATGCAACAGATAATAGTGATGATAGTGATGATAATGAAACTGTTGATAACACGTGTTTGATGTGTAACAATAATATAAAGTTGGTTGAGGTTAGCGGTTGTGAAATAAATGCCACTGCACTGCCATCACCATCATTGCCATCATTGGCAACATTGGCAGCTGCTAACACTTCTAAAGCAAGGGTTTTATCTAAAACGGATAAGTTATTTGCAGAATACCATATGTGGGGAGAAGAAGAACCAAATGAAAACATCGACACTAACACTTATAGTGATAAAAAGATTTCAAATCGACCCAAGAGAAGAGTTACCAATAAGACGGGTTTTCCAAAGCCTAAGAAGAAGATTTCGGACAAGAAAACTACAAAAACTAAAAAGGAAAAATTACTTTCGAATTCTAATGCAGTTAATTTGAATGAATCAAATAAAATTTATGCGAGTAGTAAAATATTAGTTAAAAGCCATAGTACTAGTTGTGATCGAAATATTAAGAGAAAGGATGTGAAGAGTGTCGAGAGTGACGATTGCTATAAATTCAATGCAAAGCAGCAGCCAATATCAAACAATGTTAAAAATTACACGACTAATGCAAACTCTAAAAATAAAATTAAATATCAAACGGATGAATGTGTTAAAGAAAATAATGATCTCATTAACGAAGATGACGACAATGACGATGACGTTGACGACCAAAAAGAGACAAAATACGTTAAATTTATGGGTTCGACGTTTAGGAGGCGTGACTTAATGAAAAAATGTAATTCTTGTAATCCTTCGTGTGAATTGGATGAATTAACTTTAGCGTTCTATGTTATGATGAATTGCGAAAATGATGACGATTTGCCTCGAGATCTACAAAAGCATTGTCGAATGGATTCTTCATCAACCAGTGATACCGGCGATGATGACAATAATCAACAAATATCTGATGTTCAAAATAAACAACAAATAAATGTTAATAGTTGTGATTTTAATGATGATTTAAATATTGTTGATGTGGACGACATCTATGAGGTGGAGAAAGAAAGTTGGTTTACTAATGATGTGCTTAATGACGGTGTAAATGACTTTTTAGCTCAAACGTCAAATTCGATTTTACAATCGATCCCATTTGATCAGTCTCTTCAAACGAAATACTTTGATCAAACATTCGTTAGTCAGCCATCGACTAGTGGTTATGGTAAGACTATTTGTCTGTGCTATTATATACGCATTTTAATTAAATATTTAATTTCCTATCAGTGGGTCCCATAATAAATAATGTCCATACGATGTCTCAGCAAATAATAATAAATGGCGTCATTCCTCCAGTTTCATCCATTTCTTCTTCAGATTTTTCGCAATCAGAATTACCGCCAGATTTACTCGATATTGCGCTTGAAATGATGGACACGGATTTAAATAATATTGCTTGTAATAGTGATATTAACAGTGATGTTACTTCTCCAACAACAAACATTGCTGATATTATTATGTCGCAATCAGATGTGCCACACAATGACAACAATGTGGCAGCTATTGAACAACATTCTACAGAAGAATCTGCTGACACATCCATAGACTCGATTATCACGAATGATAAGGTAAATGATTTATTATTAAACTTATTATCTTATTACTTAATTTAGTTTTAATTGGATTATTGTCATAATTGAATTTAAAGTTGTATTTTATTCCAAATAATTAACTTATTTCTTCATTATAAAGGACTGTCAAACAAAACAAAACGGTTCTAAAATGATATGACATTAAATAAAAAATTAACAAATTCAATGAATTTATTTTTAAATATAATCATAGCTTACATAGTATACCCGTAATACAGGAGAATAAGTTATTGATGTTAGAAAGTTATTCTTGTTTTTCAGGTAAACTTTCTTAGTTTTTCACCATCGGATCAAACATAAAATTATTTAGAATAAAAAATTTTGGAATATATTATATAATTTTTTAATTGATTTCTATTTTTGTGCCGTGTGTTACCTATGATTCTATAATATTTTCTTATGTTATAAAAATAATTTTATTATACCGCAGAAATTAAATCGAATTTAATTGTTTTAGATTATAAACCGATGTAAATATTGTGATTTTATGTGCGAAAGAAGAAATGATATGAAGACTCATTGCCAAACAGTTCATCCGGGTCTTCGAATTGTCATCAATTCTACTCCACTTATATCTCCAAGTACTTCACCAGTTAAGCTTAAATCAATTGCGACATTGCAACCATTAGACAACAGTAACAACGCATCAAAAAATTCAAATCTAACTGAAGAAATGGTTAACAAAGTAAACAATGATTTGACTAATATTACTTCCATTAAAGATGGGGTTAATACGAAGAAGAAAGCTAAAAAACGATTATATGAAAACTGATTTTCAATTTAAATAATCTAAATTAGTTACTTATTGTGATTTTTTTGAAATTATTTAATTATAATTCTATTATGGTATGAGTATTTCACTCAACCTTTTTAATCTGCATTATAAATTCTCTTTATATTTTCATAATTTACGGCACAAGTTTTGAATTTTTACTATCATATCATTATACTGTATAATAATTAGTTAGTTCGTTCATGTTCATTATTTTTACTGAAAAAAACTATTTGATTTAATTTATGTTTTTGGGCATAAATTAAATACCAAAGTAAATAAAAATATTATTGCAATAAATATTTAATCATTTAAATAAATTTGCGTTATGGTACAGTAACTGTATATTGGTTTGTATGTTGGAAAACTTAACCAGCAGATTATGAAGTAAAACAAACCCAAGCGATACCGCTATAAAAACGATTACTACCGTATTTGAATTTACTCATCTTATGATAGCCATAAATTAATGTCTATGCAAACCAATAAAGCAAATACGGTAGAAGTAAATATAAACACACATTAAACTTAAACATTCTTCTGCATGTGATGTGCATTTAATTTGAGGACCAAATTTTGGCCATTGATCGTTAAATTCTAATCTAAAATTATAAAGTTTTTCAGAACTAAATAAATGAGGCTTAAGTTTTTAGTTTGTTAATTTTGTGTAAGTAATTTTGTCGGATAATTATTATTTTAAAACAAGTTATAATTGACACGTGAGTTACGAAATAGTAGGACTTACGTCTTAAGTAAAATGTTTGACAAAAATCCACTTAAAACTGATTCTAGTCTGTTATTTTGCTATTACTTTTCTTTTTCATAAAATAAAGATACGATAAGAAAAATTTATTCTTATTTTAACTATTATTATTTCAATTAAATTTCCTCCTTCTTATTAATAAAAAGTATATACGGTGTGTTTAAGGAGAAGGTGAACATAGATTTAATTTTCATGTTTTTCATGTTTTTAATTCAATTTACTCAGAGAAATGATTATATTAGTCTTATTCTATGCTCTAAAATTAGAATGATGTTAAATTTTTGAATGTCTCTACTGTCTCTAATGTGTCTAAGTTTGAGGAAAACAAACGAACAAACGTTGGTGTTCACTATTTGGAGACACACTGTAGGTATGACATACACACACACACACACGCTATACGGTAAGTGAGTGTGTGAGTGTCTCCTCTCATTTGTTTGACTGTTATAACTATTAAAAGTGTTTGTGATATCTGTTCTATCTGTTTCGTTAGTTATCAACACTTAAATATTTATTCGCTTCTTTTTTATAAATGTTTTATTTCTTTACTAGTTTTAGTCTATAATTTGTAGTTAATTACAAGTATTAGTATTATAGTGTTTCGAAGTGTTCAGTGTGTTATCGTCATTCTGTAATGAGTGTTATAAACACTACGTCAACAAAGTTAGGCGACTCTTCTAAAAGTGACACTAATAACAACAGAATTAACGGCACAACAACCGCAACGGAATCAGGATTAGGATCAGGTTCAGGGGAAGACGGAGACGAGGAAGAAGATATGGCTAACAGTTACAGTTGTGGTGATGAGGCAGAGGCAGAGGCAGATGCAGACGACCATTGTATGATTACCAACAACAACAGTAAACAATGCTGCGATGAATGCGACATTAATGGACACAACAATACAGCGCAACAGAAACACATTCAGACAAATCGCGAACAGTTGCGTAAACAATTTGTGGACGTTTTTCGTTTGGCCACAACTCATACAATTGGCACCAATTCTACGCCTATGTCTTCAATGTCATCGATGTGTTCGTCATCATCGCGTATGTCTTCTCCATCTCCATCACCATTGCCGACATGCGAAACGCCGACACAGCCTCATAGTCCGTCCACATTGACCTCAATTCGTGACGCTGTCTCCCATTTGACACGTCTCGACGACTTCAATGTCATTAAATTATCGCAGGGATTCTTCTCACAAGTATTCAAAGTATGAAAACTCTTTTTACGCACACAAAGCGCTTTCAAATCAAATTTATTTTTTTTATCCCAATTATATCTACTTTATTCCTATTTATTTAAATTTCATTCACTAAAGTATTAATTTAGATGGTTTTTTCAGACAATTAAGAATTAATTGATAATTTTTGCTTTTGTTTATGTAATTATTATGTAAGTAATTAAGTCCACAAAAATGTTGACTTGATTTTTAATGTTCGTTTATAAATTGCAGTCAAAATAATTTTAATATGTTTCAATTAAATTTGTTGTTAACCTGTGTCATCGTAAACTTTAATTTTTTGCTTTGCTTATATTTTCGATGTTTTTAAAAAATATTATGCAATTCAACCACTAAAAATTCACCAAATGGTACATATATTGATTGATGTTATCAATTTATCGATTGAGTATATTTATTTTTATTATGCCATATTTTATAAGTTTATTAAGAGCCATTTGCCAATTCTTTATTCATTAATTGCGATTCATTTCAATTTTTATCTATTTGCACAAAACACTTAACTCTTACGTATATGTTTTTGTAATAACTAATTATTTTGCAGCGATTATGTGTTTAGAGAAGTATATCCCGGAATCGGATTGTTTCGGTGTCCTTCACATTTTAGATTTTAGGTTAAACCTCATCGAATTTTATCGACTATTGATTATTTATATTTTGTGGAGAATAAGTTGAGTCTAAAAATAGAATTCGGCCCAATGTTCGAGAGATCGACAATTTAGCTGAATTACTGCTTTATAATATCGCGAATTATTATCACTTGTATGTGTTACCCTTTATATCAGTGGTTTTCAAACTTTATAAATTCTTTGTAAATATTTTCTCGACCCCAATTTAGAAATAAATAGAATGCTGAGCTTACTTTTGACAAACATATTTATTATTATTATTTAGGAGAACGGGAATATTTTTAATTCTATTTCTACGTATTATCTTTTTTGGATTTTACACAATTAATTATAAGCAAATAGATAATTATTTATTTTTTAAAACGTTGCTTTGCGTATTGTTTTAATGAAGACCCAACATTAATTGTTATTTTTAAAAATCATAGGACATGAAATTTGTATCCAGTTTAAACGTAATACCCATTTTGGGACTAATAGTACCTCTGCTTTATAGTACTTTCGTTAACGAAATTAGCACCAGAATGCACCCGATAATCGATTCACCACAATATATTAGCCTTTCGAAAACTTTCGAAATAATCCAATTAGCAATTTTGTACTTTTATCTTAATTTTGTTACTATCATTTCATTATTTACCATCATTTGCTAATAATAGAAAAAAGCTTTAATAAACTTGAGATTTTTATAATTTTGTTGTCATTTTTTCAGTTTATTAATTTTCCCTTATTTTTCCTTTAACGAAACACGTTTTATCCAATTTATTATTTATTATGATTTATTTTTGTGAAGTTGAAGTATTTTTCATCTTTAATGGATGGTATTCAGTACTTAAATCCTTTTTCCTACTCACTGATTACATATAAGAATTCATCAATATTTTAATGGATTTAATTTTAAAATAAAGATTACACAAATTACAAAATTTATAATATTCATCGAATAACTCAGTTTTTGCTATTTTGAATGGGCATAAAAGTAATTGTATTATTAAAGATTAGCAGTACTGTAGATTGAATGGGGAAATTGGATAGTTTATGGGACTCTTAATTTTTCATATAATTTGCAGTCCTCTAATATTATTTATGCGTACATGAGTTTGCATCATAAAAACTGCTTTCTAATTATGTGTTTGTAGTTGTTTTGGTTTTTTATTATTATTTATTTTTTTTGATGTGCCCTATGATTTTGAAATTTAATTGCTTTGTTTTTTATCAGTTATTATTATAACTGATTTTTCGCTCAATGGGTTTTTATGTGTGATCGTCAAATTCTTCAATCAAGCATTTGTAATGTTTACGATCACACAATAATGAAATAAAATTTTATCTAGTTATTCACTGATGAATATTTTTTGTGTTACAGGTAACGCATCACTCAACCAAAAAAGTAATGGTACTCAAGATGAACAAACAGGCGGGAAATCGAGGTATCAATTTAATGTAGCTTTTCCTCGTTAACGTCCACTAACGCTATTTTCTAATTAAAATTCTTAATTCCTGTTTTCATGTTGTTTTTGTTTCTATCAATTTTTAAATTAATTGTTTTATCTCACAATATTTAATTGTCATTATTATCTCTTTCGTATTTTCTTCATTTTATCCTTGTTGTTCACCTATTTTCACATTGCGACTGCTAATATGTTATGCGTGTGCATAAACTATTTTTAGTGACTTAAAACAGGGCCGTAGTAGGAAAAAATGGGTTCCAGTCTATTTTAAAATAACCAATAGTTTTGGGTCGCAACATAAAGTTGTCCATTCGAAAAATTAAATTATTAGTACATATCTATTTTGACGAACTGTTCTAATCTATATGTTTTATAACAGTAATGTAAGCACATAATTCTCATTTATTGAGCCTTAATAAAACAGCACGAATTTTATTAAAAATTACTTATAATTTATTTTTAAAATTTGTAATATATATTTGTTTTATGACTATACTCTTTTAGAATTGAGAGGTTAACAAAACTCATCGAATTTTAAATTACAATTTTTTGATTTGTACGAAAACTACATTTAAATTGACAAAATAGCTTTATAAATTGAGTTACACAACTACGACTACGCTTTATTTAGCATATACTATAGTACAACAATTATAGTTCTAATTTATGCAATCAAAAAGTAGCAATATTTGATTATCTAATATATTTAATTCCGTTTGGCCGTTTTTTTGCCCGCATTTTCTAACCAAACGGTGAGAAATACAATTAAATTATAGGCATAAAAGTTATAGCGATTCTCCTGAGGGACTCCGCAAAATTAGGAAATTTTTAAATTAATTAGTTTAACGGAGGTTTAGGTGGATTGAATGTACGGAAAGTAGAACTCCTTATAAGTTTCTGTAGAAAGTTGCGCAAAATATTCGTGCGCTTGCTATGCGCGAAATATGCTGTTAGTACCGTATGCTTTATTAGCGACGCATAAGCTTATAATAGGGTTAGGATTGCGAAGATAAACTAGTTCATGGGATTAAGCATTTCGCCTGTTAAATGAGCTAAGCTTAATTTTCGTATAATTTTGGAACCCATATTAATTAATACAGAAACGTCCCCAAACAAGTCTTGATTTCTTTCTTTGGGGTTACTTAAAATGAATTAAATTTATACTTATAAGTCACATCCTTAGCATAAATGGATAAGCGTATGCGTCGCTAATAAAGTATACGGTATAATAAAAGCAAGTTTGCTTTATGAGCCGCTAGTTTTTAGTTTATACTCATTAGTTTATTAAAAAATAAATATTTGAATCTTGGGTCGTGAAAGAATTTTGTTTGTAATTTTGGGTCGTACAAAGAAAATTTTGAAAACCACTGGGTTAATGCATACGTATATGCATAGTTACCCAAAGTCTGAAGTGCCAGAGGGGGTCAGATCCTGAAAAACTGAATTTTTAGAGGGGGGCGAAAACTCATCTGATTTAAACGACAATTTTTTTTTGTCTTCGGGCCAAAAAATAATTTTTCAGCCAAAAAAAATAGTACGTTTTCAATACAATCTCGATTTTTTCTGGGGGGACAACTTTTACTGAATTCTAGGAGGGTGTCAACCCTGGGCAAGCACCCCCTTTGGTAACTATGCTTATATGACAAATATATTTAGTTTTATACCCAACATAACCAAACGCCATATCTTTTTATTAAAATAAAAACTGTGAAACCCTTTTTATACAATGATGAAGCGGCAAACATACTGACGGACATTGGCAAATCTATAAGCTAGACTTTGTCTATTCAAAGTGAGCTAATAATAAAATTGCATTTAACGTTTATTTGTCATCAAATGGATAAATAAGCTCAAATTTCTATGCTGTTACTGTTTGTATTTTGTGTTTATGATATATATATACAGTAAGAGATGTAATAGTGAGGTGACTACTATTATCTCTTTTCTCTCATTTCGTTTAAGGCCTTCGAGGCGCTTTCTTATCACTCAACTGGTAATTAAAAAAATAATTATCTATTTATTTGGTGACAAATTAAATTTGTAAAAGTTTTACAATTATTAACACTTTGCTGTACAGTAAAAATGGTTACAAACAATTTCTCCGAACAAATTGTAGAGAACACTAAATTTGTTTAATGCATATTTTTTGTAATCAATTATATTTCTCATATTTATCCCATTCTAATGCGTCTCTCATAACATTCATTTAATATCTCATAGCTCGAGATAACCATTTGATGCCATTATTTGCAAAGTGTTTTACTATCTCTATAGCATATAAACATCCATATGAGGATTTAAATAGGAATAAAAACGGTATTTAAAGAGATTAATATTTTTGTTATCACTTCTATAGTTAGAATTTTTTTATAAAACTAACAAGTTTTGACATTGAGTTGTTAGAAACAAATATTATTTTGGATTTAGGATATTTAATAATTTGTTAGTAATATCCCGTAAACTATATTCACATAAATTGGAAACTTTGGATTGTTTTTACGTTTTTGGATAAGTTATCATTGTTTTGTCTATGTCTATGTTGATTAATCCGTTTATAGCTTAGAGTATTTTTTAATTATGATGTAGTTTGGATTCTTTTTAATATTTTAATTACCATAATTTTAAATACAACATTTCATCTATAGCTGTTATAACATACCAGTGGTTTTCAAACTTTTTTACGCGACCCAAAATTTTGGAAAAATTTCTTCTGCGACCCAAAATTTCAAATCTTTATTCATTAAAATGAATGTGAATGATATGCTTGCATTTTAGCACATTATTTTTAACAATATTCGACAGCTCTAATCGCAAATCATTTTCAACATTTATGGTAATTTTGGTCTATATTTCGATTATAAATAAATACAAGTAGTTGTCTATTTAAACTTTTATTTATATAATTTACCATAGAAGCTATTTAAAATATGCCCACTAAATTTATTATTGTTTAAAAATTCAATGCAAGCACACATAATGAATTTGTTGTCCTTTCTTATAAATTCAAACTATATTTAAAACTATCTATTTGGATATTAATATTATTTTAATGAATTAAATTTTTTCTTTGATAATAATAACGTATAGGCAACGCTCTCAAAGAGATTGAATTACTCAACAAACTTAATCATGAAAATATAGTGTCGTTTATGGGTACTGTTGTTCATGAAGGTATACTAATTTATTACTTTTACTAAATAGTTTATTTGGTTTAATATTTATAATTGTCAGGTGGTTTGCATCCGCTATTGGAGTATATTAACGGCGGAACATTAGAGAAACTAATTCTTCAATATTATAATATCGATGATAGTAAATCGCAGCCACAGATAATTCAAAATGGAAGTAATGCTAATAATGGTTTTGTTTGCCAAACTAAATATCGAAACGTAACGCTAAACGATCCAACGCACGCTTTCATCAATTTGGCAGCTGATATTGCGCGTGGTATGCATTATCTTCATTCATTGCATTATTTGCATCGAGATCTCACTTCAAAGAATGTGCTCATTCGTAAACATATGCCAATTGATGATAATGAGCCCCAACTTTCTGCAGTTATCGGTGACTTTGGTTTCGCTACTGTCGAGCCAACCAATGACCACAAACTTCCAACAGTTGGTTCTCCTTATTGGATGGCACCTGAATGTATTAAAGGACAATGGTATGCTAACTGACGACAATTCCATATTGTTATTATTGCTTTACGCTTATACGGTACTGTATACGGTAGTTCCTGTATACGGTATACCCATCAAAATATAGCATCTATCCCTATATTTACAATTTTCAAGTTCGAGCAAAATCAAAAATACAATAAAAATTACGGCATAACAATAAATATTTCAGTTTAAATTTACATTAAAATAGGGATACGTTCCGATGTGTTTATGAACCACCGATAATTGTTGGCTTATTTATAAAAATTACAATGCGTTTAATATTATAGAATATTAAGCAATTTGCTTTTATACAGTATTACTAATTTTGAATTAATAGTTTTCTGTCGATGTTAGTGTTGTTTATCTATAATGATGTCAGAAAGCTCAATTTTCCTGAGCTTGAGCTTGAACTGGCAGAGCTTAAGCTCAAAACTGGAAAAAA
>JAQIXJ010003973.1:0-11629 GCA_034700185.1 Phthiracarus laevigatus | reverse complement strand
ACGGGTGGCGCTGGAGGACCAGGTTCAAATACTGGCAGTGGCGGAACTGGCGGAAAAGGTGGACAAGGAGGCGCGGGGTCACTTACTGGTGCAGGTGGAGCAGGTGGTGCGGGCGGCCCGGGAAGAAATGGAGGCAATGGTGGCGTTGGTGGTAAAGGAGGTCCTGGTGGAAGTTGTGGCGCTGGTGGTGTTGGCGGTGCCGGTGGTCGGGGTGGATTTAATTGCAATGGTGGTGCTGGTAGTACTGGTGGTGCGTGTGGTATTGTCGGAACTGCTGGGACAAATTGCCCGTAATAAATATTGTTGGGAAAATATTGTTGAATCCCAATATCTTATAAATTTTCTGAAAGTAATTTTTTGAATTAAGATTTTATTATAACATTATATTTTAATTAATTTTTTAAATGTAAATCATAATTAATTTTAATTAAAATAAATTGATTTTATTTCTTAATTATACTTTTTAATAAATTATTAAAAATCGAGATACAAGCAAATTAACCTGTGTATTCATAAATTTTATTCTTTTATAAATAAAGTTAAAACTTTTACAGATTGAAAGCTGTGAAATAGTATAAACTCTGATAATATCTATTCTTATCAATTTATATATATTTACAATATACGAAGCATTCAATTGGTTCCTGAATTTGAAGAATGGCAATATTTTTAAACTAATCTATTAGACAGCAATTTTCAAATAGTATTGCATCCTGTGATTTATATGGGCTTTTTTAAAGATTTATTCTTAAACTTTGCATCGTATTTTAAAGTTATTGGTATCACACCATAGGGTTTGGTTATTGACAGCTAGTGTACTGTTAATTGGGTTTAGTGGATCGCTTTGGCATTTTATGATCAAATCAACACCAATAGAGAAGAATGGCTCTTGGGATGATTTGTATCATAGGAAAGATGTGAAAACAATATTTAAAATCGCTGGTGATTTTAAGTCAAGAACCAAGTTATTTTCCAGTTTCTGAATTGTCTGATGATTTTATTAACAATGGGATTGCATACCATTTAATAAACGGAAGAGAAGTTTTAAGATATCAAAACATTAGACTTTGAAATAAACAACTGAATGGTTACTATAATAAGCATTAGGGAAAACCTTTACATGTGTCAACAACTGGTGGAATGAGTTTACATTATTTTATTGGTTATGCGACCAAAACTGACAAAACTTTTGTGAAAAATTTTATAAAATGTAAGTTAACTTTACGAAATTTTTTAATTTATGATTAATTCAAGTTTATAAAAATTATATAGGATTACATAGTTGAATGAAATTGGAATATATGAGTTTTGGTTGTCAATTAGTACTGGTTATGGCGTTAGTCTTGAAAACGATAACACATAATATAGTTATCACGTTTTAACTTTAGAAAAAACTTTTGGTGTTTTATATTTATTCATTATTGGAATTATTGGCACATGCATTGCACTGTCATGTGAATGTTTTAAATTTTATGCATTTAATTAAGACATAATAAACACTATTTATTATACTTTATTTCAATCGATAAATAACAAAATTATATTTCGAATGTTTAGTCAATGTTATTAAAAATTTGATTAAACATTCAGGTTTCCTTTATTCCTTATTTCTTTATAATTAAAACTACAAAGACGATATTGGACAATTTTTCATAATAGAGATCTCATTTTTCATTTTTTAGGAAGAGGGGGAGAGTAAATATTTTGAGAAATCCTGGGGTAACCCCCAGCACCTCTCTGGGACACCCTGGGTGTTATAGCATATTGATATTACCGTACGTATTGATATTGTAATATAACATTGTAGCGTTTTATTTAAAGAATAAATTAAACAATTATGTTAAGTTCCAATTACAATAAGTTTTAGTTGCAATTTTTTGTTAGGCCTAGTTTGTTTGGAAGGTTTTATAGGTTTGGCATGTTTGGTAGGTTTTCATAGGTTTGGTAGGTTTACTTGCTTTCAGGTTTTAAAATAATTTGTCTAAAATGTTTTTAAAAGTTCTTACTGTTTAAATAAAAAAATAGTATTATTTAAATAAAACCCAACAATGAGTTTTAGACTATTTAAAAATGAATAAGATTTTCATATTGTTTATATTAAATAAAATTGTTGATACAAGAGTTATCATAAGTATAACTAATATAATGCTAATCCGTAGCAAAAATAGTTAATTTTGGTGATGAAAGTGATAGTGTTTACTTAAAGCTACAAACTTAAAATTAAAGATTTGTATAAATTTATCTAAAAGTTTACAATCATATTTACAAAATCAATAAACATTTTTAAACTAGAATTCTAAATAATTGTCTTTTTTGGGTGAATGTTTACTAGACTTTCAAATTCTTTTGAAAAATTTTTGATTTTTTTAAAAATTCCTCTGCTATTACTTAAAGCGTCTTCGCTGAACAAAGTTATCAGCAATATTGCCCATATATATAAGTCTGCAGTTGTTTAATACTTTCTTGAATTTATAACCACCGGTGAAATATAACCTGTTGTTCCCAAATTAGCGGTATGTGATTGGTCAATGCTTTCGTGAAGAGTTGACAGAGAAAAATCGTCAAATCGTATGTATCTATTATTTGCATAGTTGGTGATTAGAATATTACACTGCTTAAGACACGATGGATTATTGGAGGATTTTGTTGAAGCATATTTTGCACGCATTCTAATATTTCAATAAACTATTCTGGAACGATGTAATATTTAACAAAACTGGAGTTACATTCAAAAATATGCTCAATCGCTCGTTTTAAAGTTAACGGGCATAAATCCATTTGAATATTTATGGATATATAAATTATTTTGTTTGTATTTTGATTTAATAACATAATGACCAGTCTATTATAAACAGAAATAATTTTAAATATATTTAGTTAATTATTTACTTTTAAAAAATCAAATCAAATATAATACTACAAAAAAATTACTTACACAAAGATTTTGGGAATTAAAAATATTGTACCAACAACACCTATTAAAGGCAATTCGAACCAGCACCTCCGGCCACACCACACGCATCACCAGTACCACCAACACCACCATTGCAATTAAGTCCACCCTGACCACCGACACCCCAACACCTCCAGCGCCACAACTTCCAACAGGGCCTCCTGTACCACCAACGCCTCCATTTCCACAACTTCTTCCCGGTCCACCCGCACCACCTGCTCCACCAGCACTGGTAAGTGAACACGCACCTGTACCACCATTTCCTCCAGTTCCACCAGTGTCAGTATTTGGACCTGTCCCTCGCGCATCACCTGTACCACAAGCACAATTATGAGCACAAGCTCCTTCTAGCCCACCATCACCAGTTGTTCCACCATTTCCTCCCGCTCCTCCAGCTCCACCAATCCACCTGCTGATCCACTATATACATTGGCACCCGCTCCTTCAAAGATCATTTTCGGTTATTTCGGTCAATGATATCAAAATTCGATTTTCTCGGTTAAAAAATGTTCGGTTTTAAATTCAATATTTTAATTTAAACAATGCATAAAATTACTTTATCCGAAGTTTAAACCTATAAAACTTTCTCGGTAAAAATCGATTTTTCACAGCCCTAGTGATGTTCATGTTAAAGCTGCGTTGAGCTTTTATTAAAATTAAATTTACATTATATTACAACAATTTTTTAAAATAAATTTAATTCTATAACTGCTAAAAACCTTCAATATTAAACATAAATATAAAAAAGAAAAAAATGATTGAACTTTATTTATTTAAAAATTTGCTAATTTAGCTATTTGTTACTTTAATTATAATTAATTCTCTATTTAATGGGTTATATAAGTGTTTTCATTAACTTAATCCTTATTTTTAATTTTAAGACCATAATAAGAAGATCAACAATAGGAAGCGAAGCTTAAATTCATAGATGTTTACAAAAAAGTATCAAAGAAGATAAAGCATTTTAAAGAATTATGTGTAACTATGCATATCAAAGATTTTTTTCTAAAGTCTAAAATCAGCTAAATAAAAAATAAATGCAGAACAATCAAAGATCAAACTTTAGAAGGATTTTTCATTGATAGAGGAAATTTGAAGAATTAATGGATATTTAAGGTAGAAAAATATTAGAAACTGTGTTTATGAAAGTTATGGAGATAAAATGATTTTTACACTTATTATCCTTATTAAAGAATTATAATAAGAAATTAAATCTACACGAGTAAATGTTCTATTATTCCAAACATTTCCTCGCTTACTGTTTCTGCCCGCAGACCGCTAGTATTCAAATGTTATTTTTACAAAAAAAAGGTTTAATGCACACATTTTCTATTTGATAATATCTATTTATATTATACAATAAAGTGAATCCAAATTTTTCACAAATCTAATGTTTGAAAAGTCTAGAATAACTTGATATTTGTAAAAATCATAAAAAATAACATTAACTGAAAAAAATCCAATTTATATAACAATCTGTGAATAAATGACATAAATGTCTGAATCATGGATCAACCAAAACATACAGAGAACTAAAAATGTTTTTAATTTACAGAAAACTGTGACAAGGCTTATATTTTACTATAAATAATATAATTCATTATTTGCTTAAATAGAAAAGTATGTGAATTGAAATTTTAATTATATGGAATCCATAACAAAAGATATCAATTTTTTGATCATAATATTGGAAGAAATTAAATGTTGTAGCATAATGTTGTTGCAGACATAATCCAAAAATATAACAGTTTCCATAACAAATCGGTGACAGATTCTTGTAGTTAAATGTCTCAACAAAAAGCATATGCGCTGAGTGCATAGTTTTGGTGGACATATCGGTCTTTTGTCAATAAAAGATGTGCGCAACTTTAATAAAATTTTTAATTTTTTTTCAGCGCAAAATATCAATCAAAATACTGTTATGACAGCCGTTGAATTAGTTGACAAACTGCGAAAAACTTTTGTGCTTACTCTCAAACTATCAATTGAAAAAAAACTGGAATTCAAAATCTATCTGCAAATAATATTTATGAAACTAAGCATTGTATCTGACTTTACATCAAATATTTTGCAATCGATACGCTAGTTTTAACTGCGTTTTCGGGTTTAATTTTTTGTGGGAACATAGTCAAATACAAAGACATAAGCATCCTTTTGAACAATTATTATAATTACAAATATCTAGCAAAGTTGTGTATTCTCTGATCATTTCTCAAAATATAGAGGCTTCAGAATTTTTAGATTTTATAAATTTTCATAAAAATGATAGGATTGTTTTTAAAAATAATAATTACTATTAGGTTTTAATTTAAAAATTTAAAAATACTATTTAAAATTTGAACAGTACGAGCTTTTTAACTTCTAGTTTCCTCATGTCTATTACAGTAGTTAAGAAAGCCAAAATCGTTAGAAAAAAGCGTGCAAAATCGTTTATTAATAGTTAAAATAAATAGTCAAATCGTTAGAAAAATTTATTAATTTGAATTCAAACGAAATTTTAAAAAATGAAGGGTCATGAAAAAATAATGCAAATTTTTTTGAAAAAGGTTTAGGTAAATTTACATAGTCAAAAAATATTGTCATTTAAATCTATTGTTTTTTCAAGACCTACATTTTTTGAAAATTTTTGAATACAAATTAAATTTTCAAAAAATGTCATGAAAAATCAATAGATTTAAAAGACAATATTTGGACAATGTAAATACACCTAAAACTATGAGTCAACTTTTGATTCAAAAAACAAAGTTACGAGTTTAATGCTAGTATAAAATATAATGATAAAATTTGTGCTTAAAAAAACTTTTTAATGGCTCGATGTTTTATTATCGAAAGTTTTAGGGCGTTATTTTTGTTTTCCAAATATTATCAAGAATTTCGTGTCTAACGCGTTTAAGATTATTCACACACTATTATATTAGTGGCTGTACAACAACAAAACAGTACATTTTTCAAACGAGAAATTTCTAATCATAGAGATTAGAAAAATAAGGCGTAAAACTAACTATATATAAATATATATATAATGGTAAAACAAAGTAAATTAAATTTAAATAAAAGAATGAATACCAGACATAAAATTTTATAATGTCATAAAAATAATGCTCGGATTGTCTTAAACTGCAGCTGGGGAAATCTAACTTTTTCCATTTATTTTCTATGAAGCTCGTAGACATCTCAAACATTTTATCCAAGGAAACAATCTTTAATGCTATCTCTGTTTAAGAAATCCGTTATATTACAAGATTAACTTCAACAGTTCCATCAAACTGAATTTCGTAGCCGTAGTTTTTTGGTCCCAAAGAAACAAAACTTTTGCATTTGTTTCCTT
The DNA here is from genome assembly GCA_034700185.1 of Phthiracarus laevigatus. Classification (NCBI taxonomy): domain Eukaryota; kingdom Metazoa; phylum Arthropoda; class Arachnida; order Sarcoptiformes; family Phthiracaridae; genus Phthiracarus; species Phthiracarus laevigatus. The sequence goes on along the minus strand of JAQIXJ010003973.1, from coordinate 5,348 downwards.
CTCCTAATTCTTCAATTGGGTCTCCGAGAAAATCGCCAGTTTTAATAATCTGCTCTCTTTCCATTTAAAAAATATTGAAGCAGTATCATGGTGTTCCAGGTCTATTACGCTTTTCCAATAGATTTAATAATTCTAATCTTGCGTAAGCAGTAACATATGAGGCATAAGCCAGATTGCAGTTATTCGATTTATCATTCCCTGCCTGCCTAAATTTCCAATTTACCAATATAACTTCTACATCAACCATTACTTCACCTAACATTTCTTTCTCAACATATGTGACTATTTTCCAATAATCGTCGTACGTAAAGCAAATCTCCGTTTTCGGTAGATTTGGCCTCTCTGCGAATTTACCCCAAAAACTATTAAGCATGAATTTTGCAATGAAAAGTAATTCTGGGTTATTATCTATTTTATCATACCCTAAACAAATTCCTTCGCGTTCTTCATAATCGACAATATAATCTAATTTTTGATACTAGTAATTTCCAACCAATGCAGGCCAGCCACTTGCATTTTGTTTCATTTTTAACCACATATTTACGTACGAGACGATCTATCCATTTCTCGTCTCTGAATAACTTAATACTTGAATAATTTCAATTATTTTGTATTCTTTTTCAATTGCCTAGAAAAGTTCTATTGTATTCCATGTTCCCGTAAGTACACTATCATCATCTCTACGGCAGTATTCTTCCTGATTTAAACTTTCTGCATAGCACTTACATGAAGGAAACATTAAATTTTTCTTTATTGTTATAGGCAGGACAGGAATGTATAATTTTCTTTGTGGCAGAACTCTACATTTCACGAACCCAAAGTAAGTTTTTAAACTCTAATCAAACTTTTCATTTATGACTTCCGGATGTCTAAGTGGGTATTTTTTGTCTTTAAAACATATGGTATAAACTATATTAGTCGAGTACTATAATTTAAGCATTTTTTTCTTACTACAATCCTCGAAAAATTTTAAATTATTTTTTCTGCCTCAATAAAAAAACTCGTTAATTACAGCAGAGCCATTTTCTTTGACTGTTTTATGATGCATGTATCTTTTATATGTATTATCTTTCATTTCCTTATTATTTTTCCTTTTTTCTTTATGTGACCATATAACTTTTCTTTTTAAGCCGCGTCTTTTCAAGAAATCAATTTTCTTGCACGTTTCATTGTGTAACGCCATTAAACATGAACTCAATAAACAATACTATTGAGCTCATAAAAGTTCTTTAAATATATAACCTTTGAATTTATTTTTATTTCGCATTGTTGATGTCATGTTATTAATAGTATTATTTAAAGAAATATTTATTAAATGTTGTTGTTTCGTGTTTAAAATTGCAGTTTAAATTATATAAAATCATTTATATTGTTAGTTTTTTTGAACTTTTAATGTATTACATAAAGAAAACTCCATTAAAGATACTTAGTTTCTATATATAAAAATTATTCGGAGTACACTGGTATAAAAACACTTTATTAAATTAACAATAGCTGTTAATTAAGGTATAAAATATGAATAAATTTTTAATATTTTAACGAATAAATGTCATTATAATTAATAATCCTATTTTAGAATAGTAAAATGTGTGAAGTTATGACAAAATGTCATTTTTTATCATAACTACTCAATACTTATTTTTTTATTATATTTTAGAGCTAAAAGTTTTAGTTAGTAAATTTATAAAAATTATTTCAAAAAAACAACCTTAATATTTTCTGGAAATAAGAATTCAAGATTTAATTCAGACATTATCAGGATAATAAAAATTAAAAACAAGCTCGAAACGGTCATAATATCTGGCTGACTAAGTTAGTTTTAGTTAGTATACGGTCGCTCGGCTCGCTCGCTAACCATTTCAATATTTCGTTTTTTATAAAATACAAGCTCCGTAGCGGCAGCTTTCACTTAAGTTTTGAAATATATTTAGTTGTTTTTAACATCAGTCTTGACTCTTTTAACCTGCATTTTTAACCATTATGAGCCTAAAAATCTATAAAATACCCACAAAATGTGGCAGATGCCACAAAAATTTTAAATTAAGTTTTTTCTATTTTCTTTTATACATCTAATAACGGCAGGTGCCACTCACTTTGTATTTATAAATTTGGTTATTTTTGCCTATATTTGCTTATTTTTCCAGTATTTTGGCCTTTTTGTCATTTTTAGACTAGATATAACTTTATAAAAGCAAATAGCGGCAGATGCCACTGAAATTATAATCTTACTTTTGCCAAATATTTGCCTATTTCGACCTAATTTTGGCCATTTTGACCCTTATAATAACAATTTTGAGAATACTTTTGTTCGTTTTGATATTATTTAGTGACATTATTAACATGAAAATCCGTTAATTAGAATAAAAAATAGGTTAAATTTCCTTTTTAATAAAGGAATTTATTGAAATCCCTTTATTAACATAAGAAATTGGGAAAATCTTTTATTAGAGTAAAGAATCAAATCTTTTTACTAACATAAGAAATTGGTGAAGTCCCTTTATTAAAAAAAAGTAGGAATTCTCTTTATTAGAATAAAGATCAAAATCCCTTTATTAACATAAGAGTGTGCACATCCGACAGACAGACGAACGGACGTACGTACCCAAATCCATATATCTGCAGTCAGATAAACAAGTTTTTGTTCATTTTGAGTCTTAAATTTCCTTTTTTAAGGCAAATAGCGGCAGATGCCACTGAAGGTTTAAACTTATTTTTGTCATTTAATTGCCTATATTGATCCAATATTGACATTCTTAATGACAATTTTTCACTTTTTTATGCCCATTTTGACCCCTATTTTGGCTATTTCAACCTTATATTTACCCAATCTTGGCCATTTTTTACAACCCTTTTAATAACAGTTTTGAGAATACTTTTGTTCAAAGTGACACTATTTATTGGCTTTTTTAAACTGAAAATCCTTTAATTAACATAAGAATTCGTTAAATTTCCTTAATTAGAATAAGAAATTGGTAGAATCCCTTATTTAAAATAAGAATTTAGAAAATCTCTTTATTAGAATTAGAACTCGGTAAATTCCCTTAATCAGAGTCAAAAATTCAAAATCACTTTATTAACATAAGAGTGTGCACATCGGACAGACGGACAGACAGACAGAATACCCAAATTCATATATCTGAATTTTGCAGTCAGATAAAAAAAATAGGCAAAGATTCATTCTTATCTGCTTCTGATTAGGTTATTATTTAAATTCTATTAAGGTATAGATATGACACAACAATACTTCTCATTTGTTCTATTAATAGCTATAGTGATTTAATAATGATTAAATATAATTATGGTGAAATCATATAACAATAAGAATATAATGGGATTCAAATAAATTACACATACCATTATTTGATTCATTAATAAAAGCTTCCATTACCGCAATATCTATAATGGATAATCTTAAGCAGTTGCACTTTATTCGTCATTTGTTTACTATTGATGTTATTATCCATAAAAAAGATGAACTTAATTCCAGAATTATGAGTCGCGATATCAATTAAATTTGCATTTTTCATGTGTGATATAGGTTTTAGTGTTAGTCACTCCAAACGATTACAGTTTGCAGCGAATTGATTGATACCATTTTCGGTAATAAAAGAACTATATTCCAATTCAATATTCAGTGATTTAAAAATCTTTAATTTTGCCAAACTATTCAACGCTTCGTCAAATAAGGATTGATTAGTTTCAATTCTTAATTGTCTTAAATTGTGCAAATATTGATGAATATCTTCCAGGAATTTATCATTAATGTTAGCTCTAATAATGATATTAGTTAAGTGTTAGTAGTGTTTTAGGAAACCAAAACTGAAATCATTAGAGATTTTGTTGTCATCCTATATTGGAATGAATAGCTTTAAAAAAGTCAATTATTTGAATGATTGAAGAGTAGACAATAATTTTATGGATGCATTACTTGAAAACTCTTGCAATTTACTCTCCTTTTCACAATTAATAAAATGTTTTAATTCCAAATTTTTTATTTCAGTACATTTGACGCCAATATCAGTAATTTTATTCAGAAGTAGCAGTAATCCAGTGTAACATAACGTTAGCTTCAGTTTAATTAATTTATAAAAACTACTTAATAGATTCAAATGTTGATTTAGAATTTCGATTCTATTCAATTTATAATAAAAAATTCAAATGCTTTCAAAGAATTTGCAAATCTATTAACGAAAACATCCATTAAATCAATTTTATTGTATACTTTAAGTTCTTTACTTCAATGAGTTTCAGAACTAATAAGTGATCGTAACTTATAAAATTGTTGATATGAACGCTTCTAAGTCTCAATAAATTTGTGCAAAATTTAATTAATTATCGACGTTTAGCTTTATTTTCGTCGTAATCATAGTAATCATCATGAAATTTAATTGAAATCAAATTGTTTCTACACTTTTCACCCAAATATTTAATTGCGTGAAAATTCAAATCATTAATATAAAACTTAATTGGTGTCGAATGATTACAATTATCAATGATAGTCATTAATATGTTCTGATTGATGTTTTGACCATTAAGTGAAATTAGCAGACATCGCATTCTCCCAAAGTTTAATCGAGTAGTCAAGCCTATTAATAATTATTTCCTTATAGAAATCTACACAAACTTGTTTTTACGATTGACGAATGCAATCAATTGCGAGCCATTTTGATCAACAATTCCGATCTAAATTGTCACTATAATCCAGTCTATCAGACATGCTGTCGTTCAAACGGCAATTCTATTTGTTTGCAAATTTAGTTGAACACATTTTATTTTTGGGTTCAGTTTTGACAAAACATCCGTGACTTTTTATTGCCTTCGAATGCTTTTCAAACAGTAATTTGCATGAATTTGATCCATAAGTAAACTTTGAACACCTTGTAGGGCACTCTTGTTTAACTCCAAACAGTTACTCATTCATCATATCTTGTCCACACTTTTCTATTATTATTGGTTTAAGGCAATCAATTCGATGCCAAGATTGACAGCAATGTAATTTGATTTGTTTGCACCAATCAATAAATTTAGTATCATTTTGATCTCAACCCCAATTTTTATCAACTTTTTCGTCGCATTTCTCGTTTTCCGATTTAATTTTATCGGTATATTTTTTGTCGAGTGTTGTTTTACTTTTAAACAAATCAACAAATTTACAATTATGTTAATTCAAATATGGCATCAATAATATTAAATATAGGAATATAGATGATTTCCTCATTTCAACTATTCTTTATATTATTCAATCAAAAAAAACTCGAAAATAATATATAAATACTAGTTAGAAACCCGCTACGCGGGGAAATAACATTATATGCCCGTTTATATTGTTGATATTTTCGTTTAAATAA
>JAQIXJ010003972.1:0-11631 GCA_034700185.1 Phthiracarus laevigatus | reverse complement strand
AATGACTCTATTAATGTGACTATATTTTATAATTGTAACATTTCGGTTAACATTTTTATGATAAATTAAGACTACATAATTTAGTTGAGTTTCGTTCAAAGTTTTCAGGTTTAGTTCAGTTAATTATTTCAGCTTAGCTCAAATCATCGTTGTCGAGCTTATGGTCCACTGAATTTGTATATTCTTTTTTATAGAATAGTCTAAAATATGCGTTTTATTCTATTATAAGAATACTTTGCCGAAAATTTTTGATGAAAAGTCGAGTGTAAGCGTTTGACACGTTTTAGACGCTATTATTAAAATCAGTGTTCACAACGCTCGAGCAGATAGCGCTCGGTGCTGAGCTTGAGCGTAAGACTTTCACTGAGTGCGAGAGTGAGCGCTGAGCGTTGGGGGCCGACCGCGAGCGCCTAGTGTATATTAAAAATGTATTTAAAGATTTTTTCCCCCTTAACTTAATTTAAAATTTATGTTATAACAAAGATAATTAATAGTGATGCACAAAAGTTAAAAGTTAAGAATTTTGCTTAACTCTTAACCTTAACTCTTGAAAATTTTTTAACATTAACTTTGACCAGTTAACAACTTTCTTAACTTTAACTTTAACCGATAAGAAATCTTTAACCCAGACAAAATTTTATGCTTCAAATATTAATAATCCAGAATTATACTGAGGGAAAATTTTATTTTGAATTTTTGATAAATTTATATTTTAATACACGACAGTTTACGTATAATTTGCGCAACGTTTTTTGGACTGTATAACTGTTAAAAAGAGAGGCTAAAAATTCTTACTAAACTGAAATTTAACAACGAATAGTTTACCCTAAAATAATAAACAACTTCTTAGTAGCAGATAACCATTGCATTTTTTTCATTTAGTTTTTAGTTTTTGTGCAGTTTAGTTGTGACTTAAAAAGTTCCTTAATTTTTTTAATTTTATTTTTAATTTTTTAAATTTCTAAATCTTCATAAATCGCCTGATGATGACTAGAAGTGTCTAGTCGAAACGTTGCGCAAATTATACGTAAACTGTCGTGTATTAAATTTATTAAAAATTCAAAATAAAATTTTCCGACAGTATAATTCTAGATTATTAAAATTTGAAACTATTTACTATTTTGGTATTGGGTAAAATTGTTTTAAAACTGTTCACAAAACTTAAAAATTGAAAATGTTGACTATTAAGGCACACGAAATTACCAACACTTATAAAATGTAGGAAAATGTGAACGAAACCCCTTCCAACAATACTGGTAAAGTTTAAGACACCCTGGTTATGTGTATACGTGACGAATGGCAGTCAGTATAAGTTGATGAACCTAGTCTTCGTCGTATTTTAATTAAATCCTTATAAACACATTCTGTATTTAACTAAAGAATATATTTACGAAATCGTTGAACTTAAGAATAGCTAATTTTATTTACTCTTTAATCAATAATTCTTATTGTTTGTAATGGTTTATTTCATTTACACAATAATTAGCGTCGCATTCAATATTTGATTATACGTCTTTACGAGCTACCGTATACAAAAATGATAAATAAATAATTTTATTTTCTATTGATAGCGAGAAAGCGTCATCATATTTTGAACGGTACGCTACAAAAATCAGCCAAAACTCTCTTCAAATATAACATTATTTGAATTAATAATTTAATATACATTAACAGACATAAAACTAAACGCGAATACATAATGGATCCGAGTTCGCATCTCTACTATAAATGGCTATCATTAATATCGGTGGCCGTACTATACAATGTACTGATGATAATCGGCAGAGCGACGTAAGTCTTACTTAATCGTCTAAAATCGATTTGCTTCGCGCTTTTATTTAGACTGGCGTTGTTTCGCTACAATCCACCCATAAATTCAATTATATAATTTTATTATTTTTTTTGCTGCCAGTAAAGTATTATATGTTTATATTTAACAACTTCGTACAGATTAATGTTATTAAATGGCAATTACTTACCCGAAATTGAAAATATAATGTTTCCCGAAATTTATGAACGAAGACTTAAAATACCAAAAATGGTTTTAATATAATCTAAAATAAAGGATAATATATATAATTTATATTAGTTCGCTATTAAAATCATAAATAAACCGTCCCATAATCTCCGTCAAGTTTGATTAAGCACAGTATCTTACAAATATTGTATACAAGAGTGTACAGATCAAGTTCTCCTTAAAGATAAGGCACTATTTTGTCAGTCGCAACTTTTTATATTAATAGCGTATGGGTTAAAATATCAGGTTAATGATGCCCAGCTTTAATGTTCCATTAGTTTAAATCCACTATTGAAAAGATGATGAACAGATATTTCTCCAGATCCTATAGGCTCACAATTTTTTAAAGTGTGCAAGAAATAATAATAGTTTCAATCATAATAGAGTAGGCTTACTAAGTGACTATAAATACTTCGATAGTTAACTAAGAACAATCAAACATTAATAATTTAAAAGTTAAAATATATATTTTTATTGTGTCGTTTTCTACTAGGTTTTGGAAGTTACAGAATTCATCAATTATTACTTGGCTTATAGTCGATTATGTGAGTAATAAAAAATCTGTAATTTAGTAGATCTTACTGTAAAAATACACATTTTGACTAAACTATTAGAAAAAATAGAATTTCAGCGTAAATTGAGTGACTCAACTTGAGTTCAAATAACACGAAAATACTTTTCTATTTAATGGCATAAAAGTATTTTTTTAAATTGAAAGCCAAACTTTTTTTTTTAAAATTAAATAAATAATCACCAAAAACTGGTGTCTGATACATCAGTTATTTAGCATAGAAAACCACATCATATGACTTATGATGTGCGAGCATCGCTGTATTTAAAATAAAAGATAACATGTGATGTCAAAAAGTTATTTATATGTAAATTAGTTATGACTGTATAGAAATGCAGTTATTATAATAAAATTACTGAAAGCGATATATTACAGAGTATTAGTATATCTCCATTAAAACTATAATAAAAATACATTATACACTTATTGCGTAAATGACATCAATCAGATTCCGCCCTTTATAATTATTTCATAGCACAATCGCTTAAATTAAACATTTCTGAAATTCAATTTTTGTTTGACTTAATACAAGCGTAGTTAGACTCAACTCGCGTAAGTTTACGTCATTACTAATCCATAATTTTGTTCACACCAATAAAAAAAACTTACTCGTAATAACATATATCATTAGGACTATACTTATATGAGCTAACGTAAGAAAAAACTCATTCTTACCGTATTTGTTGGCTAGAAATCGTTTCGGAAACGATGCGTTTTTCTATCTTTTTCCTCTTCAGCTCAGAAAAGAGCGAGAAAACTGAATGTGTTTGTAAGGAATCTCTTATCAGAATATTCGTTGACCTAATTATCCACTTGATTACCGCAAGCTATCAGGCGCGTGGTCCGACGTTATTTGTTATTTTAATAAGCGTACCAAGAAATTCATTGAATGCTAATACAATATTTGACAATATATTTTATATATCCATGTTTTCTTTTGGCAAACACATAATTTTATTAAAGTCTATTTATTTTGGCTGAAAAATAGGTTAGTGATCTCATCTACTTTTTGGATATGGTTGTTAACGCGCGTACCGGATATCTCGAGCAGGGACTTCTCGTGCGAGACTCAACTGTGAGATTATAAGCTATTGCCATAATTAATTAGCTCACGCTGTTAACCATAGAGCTCATGGGTTAGGAAAGTGTGTCTATTCTTACACCTTTAAACTACTTTGACCTCAGAAATAATCTCTTTTTTTAGTTAAAAGAGGTTGAATACTTTTTATGTTTATATTGTTGATGTCAAACATTTATCATTTAGTCAAAAAAGATTAATAATGCAGATTTATCACTAAGTCCCAAACAAATAATAGTATAATTTTCACAGGTCAGACAAAAAATAATGTTTATCATAATAATATGAATAATTATTAAAAAATTATATGCAGTATTGTATATATTATTGTACAGTACAGTAATGTATGACTAAAACAAAACAAATCAATGATTTTCTCTCTATTCCGTTATTCCAGTATCACGCCATTGAGAAAGCATTGCAATGCGTAATGCGCATTAAAATGAATAACGCAGTCTAGTACTCAATTCATAGTGTATTATGTACTAAACAATTCGCGATACAGTCGCGTAGACTGGAATAGAGAGAAAATCCATGAAACAAATCATAAAAACAAAATTATTAATTAAATAACAGCGTGAGCTCTTATTAATTACTATTTCGCGTTTCAAAACTTTACTAAATTAAAGTTTACTTTAGAAACTATTGCTGGCATACGCGCGTTCATTTCGATTTAAACTCGACTTTTTATCACTAGTGCCCACAGATTTACTATATTTCGTGACCGGAATCACGTGTCAGCCCAGTGTTTTATTCCCGTAAGTCTAGTGGTCACACCAAAAATAATTATTTATTCAACGTTAAATGATTTTTTTTCTGTTGAAATAAAGATGTTCGGTAATAGTTCGCGCAAATCGATTATTGAGGTAATGAACACTTTATTTTGATACAGTAATTCAGTTTTTGATTGTTTTTTTCGTGCATTTAAGGTTTCATCGGTTGCAAGAATTTTTCGACAGAACCGAAACTCGCACCTCAACGCCGAACGCCTTCAGAATAGCAAAACTAGTGTTTTATATACTAATTTTAATCCATTGGTGTGTTTAACGCGAAGTTGTCTAAGCGTTTAATTCATAAATTAAATCAAATCGTTTTCACTTACTTTCATTTGCAGGAACGCTTGCGTTTACTTTCTAATATCATTCTTCATTGGTTTCGATGCCGATAAATGGGTGTACAATCAAAGACGCAGAAATGGTAAAACCACTGGAAATACTTTATACAATTCACTCAAACTTTGAACAAATGTGGAAATTTTTTTTCTTGACAGGCACTGCTGACGAATCGCTACGACACCAATACATTTACTGTTTTTATTGGTCTACACTAACGCTGACAACAATCGGCGAAGTATTACACGCTGCGATACAAACTAAAGTAACAAATTTTTATTAAGCTCATAACGTATTGTTAATTAGGTGCCGATTCCTGAAACAGACGCCGAACATATGTTTGTTGTGGCAGATTTTCTAATAGGTTAGCGCAACATTTATATCCCATTCTTGCGCGTAATTGTCGACTAAATTGTGTCGTTATTTCTCGTTACGTAAAACGTTAATTTTGTTTTTAAGGTGTTCTGGTGTTCGCCACGATTGTTGGTAATGTTGGTTCGATGATATCGCAGGTTAGATATTAATTAGCGATAATACGATTAGAGGCTCTAATGAATAAAATAAAAGCAAAATCCTTTGTTCGCTGAATTTAGCCTTTTAAGACCATTGAGCTGAGTCTTAAAGGTTAAGTAGTATAAAGCCTTTAATGCATTTTAATTAATAAATTTGTAACGAAATTGTTACAAACATTATTGTTTGGTTTATACGAAGGTAATAAATCTCGTTTTAAATTTTAATTTACGAAATGTGGGAAGAAAAATGAGGCAGATTTAAAATTTATAACGATTTATTATTATTTGTTGAAACTTCGAAGAGTTTTATTGTTTTTATTTAATCAATTTAAATTCTTAATTTGTTAGATGAACGCAGCGCGAGCCGATTTTCAGGTAAAATCTACGCTCACCTACAATCTAAAGACGCTTGCTTTTACCATCATTTTATTCGTTGATTAATAATAGGCTCGAATGGATGCAGTGAAGCAATACATGAGATTACGACACGTAAGCCCTGAGTTAGAAAATCGGGTTATTAAATGGTAATAATTCGGATAAATTATAATTGCATTATTCACTATTCGATTTATCTTTTATCCAATTTTAGGTTTGACTATTTGGTAAGTAATTTTAAGTCTTATTTTTTACTTACACGAATGTGTCCAGAATTACAAATCGGTGTCTGAACATAATTTCTAACTTGAGTCTAGTAACTCATGCGATGTTTCGTTTGAGATGCTATCAGAAATTATTTTCCGATAATTACTTTTTGGCAATTACTTTCTGAATACAAAAATTTAGCAAAATATATTTCATCTAAATTATTTATCTTTGATCTTTTGATCTTTCTATATTCTTAAAACTCCTCCGCTTTTTTCTCCCATAAAGCCAAGCGTGTGGGAGAGAGAGAAGCAGAGGGAGATTATTCTTAAATAAATAATTAGTAATAAAAATATTATTTCGTATTATATGACAAGTTTATTTTTGAATTTTAATCATGATATGCTAAGAATAATAATGGTGTCAAATTTTCCAAAAAGAAATACAGTAACCGTATATTTTTTGAATAATTTTAATATTTAGAAAATATGAATAAATTTGATAAAAAAGTATTATACGGAAATGTTAACTGAAATATTAGCCGGAAAAAAGATTAATGAATCTTTTTATAACTAATCTTAAAAATAATCTTTTAAATGGCATCAGGTTTTATTCCATAAAACCATATAATAATGATTTTTCTGAACTTTTTTTAAATTTATTTAAAAGTATTTTACTAAACTATAGCTAACTAATTACTAATAATTTATTTTTTAATAAAAGTGGTCAAATAAACAGTCATTGGACGAGCAGTCCGTAAGTATTGATCGCAATTCACACACAAATAGCTTATCAAATTCAACCCTTTTATAAGGTTACCGAAATATTACCAGACAAACTGAAAGCCGAAATCGCAATTAATGTCCATTTGCACACTTTACGCAGAGTCCAGTTATTTCAAGATTGCGAACCTGGCCTATTGGGTAGTGTTTTGCCAATTTTAGAAATACATTTTAAAACCCCATTTAAATTTCACGATTAAATACTCGTATTTTCAGTGCAACTGGTGCTCAAACTGCGTCTACAAGTCTTCTCACCGGACGACTATATTTGCAGGTCTGATATGAGAAAATTAATTCATTGAGATTAAAATTTATCTCTTTTTGTTGGCGCTATCAGGAAAGGTGACGTCGGAAAAGGTTTGCGCCACAAAATTTCCCAATAAATTAAATCTAACGAAACTTATTTCGCTCTAGAGATGTATATAGTAAGACAAGGACGCCTATCAGTGGTCGCTGATGACGGTATATATATTAAAACCGTTTATTTTAGTTCATTTTCCAACCCATTTCTCATGTTTGATAGGCGTTACAGTTTTTGCCACTTTGTCCGATGGATCTGTTTTCGGTGAATTGAGTGTAAGTATTTAATTTCAGTTTATCGATAACCTATTTAGCCCTGTTTTTTAATAACTTTTTTTAACTGATATTCAGATTCTGAACATAACAGGCGTCGGAAACCGTCGAACGGCTAACGTGCGTTCTGTTGGTTATTCAGATTTATTTTGTCTTTCAAAGAACGATCTCTGGGATGTTCTTCAAGACTTTCCTGAAGCAAAAACTCTGTTAATAGAAAGAGGGAAACAAATTCTTCGCAAAGATGGTAAACTTGCATGTAAACTAATTTTTGGTTAACAAATAAAAAACTATCAAATCTTTCAGGTCTTCTGAAAGAAACGGTAGTACAAACTGAAGAGGACATGGAAGCGAAATGCGCGCGTCTCGAGTCGACTATAGACGCGTTGCAGACACGAGTTGCGCGATTTTTAGCCGAATTTTCCAGTTCACAAAAGCGTTTAAAACGAAGAATAGCCGATCTCGAGTCGCAGCAAAGCAATTCATTAAACGACGATTGACTAGAAATACATATTCATTAGAGTCATTTAAATTTTTTAATTATATATTTCATATACAAAAGTAAAACTTTTGTGTCGATTAGTAAAACAAAACTTTTCAAATAAATCATTATTTTTATTGCAACGCAAACAATCATTTTGTTAACTAAACTTTAGTCAAATTAAAATTTAAAGTTTCAATTAATAGTGTTATCATAATTTTAAGGCAATACATGAATACCAATATATTTACAAAACTATTATAATTCTAAATGACTCCCGTCTCAACCCCAATGAACTTTCAGTGGAATAAGCTTTCGAATAAATATTTTTGGATAATTTTATTGGTTACTCACCCATAAAAAAGAATAATCTAAGTGTTTGTCGCGTTTTATAACCATTTAATGAATTTTAAATGCTATTTCTTGTAGTGAACTTTATAAGTTTACGGTAAACTTATTACATTTTAACTTAAACCTCTAATACAAGAGACGCGCTGTAAGTATTTGGCGCATATTAATACAATATTATCCACCTTCACCCCCGCGTCCACCCCGCATCCATTAACGCCCAGTTGTACACAGGTAAAAATAAAAACCGCTTTGCGCACAATCCTTAAATGAGTGCAGTAATAGCGCATGTGTACGAATTATAATGTGCTTATCTATGTCATTACATCCACTCCGACTATTCTCAGATTAATATTAGATATATACGGTATAGATAGTATACCAGTGGCTTATAAAAATATCCGCTTGTGGATTGTAATTAGTTTTAAAAAACTAAAGTAATTTTAGAATATAAACAAATGATTGTATTCAAAATAATTCTGCTGAGATGTGTAAACGCTTTGATACATAATTAATATTACATATACTTTTTGTAGTCTGAAAGGCACCCATCAAGCGTAGATGTAAGCTTTGATTAAAAACCTAAAGGACAGTTTCGCACTTTACCACCGTTAAAAACCTTTCTAATAAATTAGTTATAAATTTTTATCTGAAGTCAATCTTTAGTAAGATGTGCATTCAATAGCAGATTAAAAAAGAGGAAGTAATAAGCAAAAAAACATTGCAAAAAGAAATAAAAACCTATCAGCTTTTTAATCTTTATTACATAAAAACTTTAATACCTGCAAATTGAGATGAACATTTTCATTGTTGATTTTTTTGGGTTAAAAGTTTATTTTAAAGTAAATTTTTTTAAAAATTTATTTAATTCAAAAAATTTTGTTTTTTATCAATTAAACTTAAAAATTGAATTTTAGTTAACCATATTAACCTTTTAAAGCTTTGAAAGCTTTGAAATTCGTCCATAGTTTAACTAAGAATCAATTTATCCAAATATGATTCAAACAGTTATTTAACATGTATTTTTAGTAGACATTAATGAAAAGTAAAGAAATTATGATTTACTTTCAACAGAAGTTTATTCTTTTACTAAATATAGAAAATTGTTTAGTTTCTTAGTAATGATTAATTCTAGCAATTATTAAATTCTTTAATCACATTACAGAATAAAAATTTTCCATTTAATTTTTATTTCGATTATATGTGTATAATTTTATACTATCATTTTATTAATGCATTATATTAATAGGTATTGAAATTTAAGTAAAACATTCGGAAACTTTTTGTTTAATGATTGCAATCAACTTAGATTAATGTGTGCTTTAAAAATATCGATGTTTCATTTAAAATGTTTTATTAATGCTATCATTTTCTATGATAGTAATAGCAACGGTAATCGATTACCCTCAGGGCTTACAATTAAAAATGCTTTTAGTTTTATGGCATGCACATTGTATATTAACAAACATTTTCTTGTTGCAATTATATATATTGGTTTCTTAAAATTATTTATAACATGATTGATAGATTTTTCAATATTCTTCTAGACTACACATATTTTTCAGTTTGAGTTTCTGAGGGAAATTAATATATCCACAAATTACTATATTTTAAGTAATTATCTTTTAAATTCAACTCAGATTCGTTGATACATCATTTCAAAGATAGCATATCTATTCAGTATTTCTACAAATTTACAGGTAAACAGCTGCAGCAGTGAAACTGATTTTATCGATTATCTTAATTTTACACACTTCAAGAAAACTTGCCAAAGAGTTGTATATTTTTAACTGCCGCATTGAAAACTAGTAGTTTTATTAACAACACGCTTATACTGTACTGATAACGTCTCGACGCATATTTGGGTCATTTTCAATCTTCCGTTTTTATGAAAGAAAAAAATCAAGTTTAATATATTAAAAGGCTATAAAGAAAATAAAACGCGTTCACTTTCACTAAACGGAAAAAAATAAAATTTGATTTCTTTTTCCTAATTTCCACGAAATACCCTTTGTTATGTAAATTTATAAAAAAGACTGCTTAACTTTCTAAATTAAAATAAAATTCGTAATAAAATGAAATCTATAGCTGGAAAAAATTTAGCATAATTGCACGTTTAACTATTAAAAATATAATCTTCCGCTTTGGGGTCATTAATCAATTATTTCGCACAACTAAACTAGGAATCTCTTTTGCCAATCTTAAAATTCGTCTTCAACCTGAAATAAATTATACCCGTTTGCATAACGGAAAGTGGATTGACTTTAACTAGCAATGGGTGTTTGTTTAATGCGATGACGGAAAAAGTGTAACACAAGAGCGAAACGCTCACAATTAAGAGTAGAAATATCTCGTAATAATCGCAAGTATAAAAAACTCAATCGTCGACCAGCGATAACTCATTCATCACTTTCTAGTGTATAAGCAAGCATTATCGCAATTTGCTTAAACTCAAACGTTTACTCCAGTCTATAATAATGTATAAAGTAAGTATAGTTTATTTTAATTTGCTTATACGTTTTCAAGAAAAACTTTAAACTAATAATACATTTGTCGCGCAGATTATTTTCTTGATCGCCACAATCATTTACTGCAATGCGCAGCCAATAGTGTTTGGTCCAGCCGTTCGGAGTCAACAACAGATTGTCGAAGAAATCCCAGAACCGGAACCATACCAATTCGCTTTCACATCGACCGATGAATTCGGAACCACTTTGGTAAGACAGGAGAGCTCCGACGCTAACGGAGTGGTGAAAGGTTCGTACGGTTACACCGATGCGCAGGGTTTAACGCGTTTTGTCGAGTATATCGCCGATGACGCCGGTTTCAGAGCCACTGTGCGCACTAACGAACCGGGAATTATTTCCTCGAATCCCGCCGATGTTTTGATTCAGTCGACCGCAGCCCAACGCAAACGATAAATTATTTTAAATAATTTTATTTATTGACTTGTTAATTATTAATTGTAATTGAAATCAGTGCCAAATCTTCGTTGTTTTTCTCCTCAATTTTTTTAAAATAATGTTTTGTTAAGAGAAAAAATAATAGATTATTTTTTTCAATAAATATAGATTTATATTTTTACACTTGTATTATATTTTTGCCATTTGAACGCTTCATGACAATACGTAGTTTTGCGTATTATTAATTTGAATAATGTTATCGAAAATCCAAATTACTATTTCTTAGACTATTGTTTCGATTTTTTCGTCTATTTTATAATATATTCTAAAGATATCCACAGTAAACTGTAAATTTTTACATTTTTTATTAAAAACTTTTTACCACAGTTACTAAGTTTATTTTTTGGAGCATTGTTCTGAATAAATAGTTTTGTTGCCGTGTATATTCGGAATCAAAATTCATTTTGCTGATGAAGGTGATAGAGATCATAGAAAACTCCAAAAATAAACTTATTAACTGTCGTAAAAAGCTTTTAACAAAAAATAATATTATTAATATTAAAGTTTTTATATTTTCGTTGTTTGAGCACATATCAATCTTACTTTTTTTCTTCTGTATCACAACGTTTGTAATCAAAAATTCTTGATTTAATTGAGACGTTTCGATAGCTA
>JAQIXJ010003971.1:0-11632 GCA_034700185.1 Phthiracarus laevigatus | reverse complement strand
GTGTCTTAAGCCGAATTCGATGAAACCACTTTTATTTAATAGAGAACATTGAATTATATATATTAGAAAAAAATTTCAGTTGAGGGTGTAAAGGAGGACCGTTAAAGTTTTGATGTCAAAAAGGGGGTAATTTTTATTCTGAAACTTTAAAAATTAATAACTATCGATTAGGAGGGGTCAGAGAGGTGAGGTCACTTTTGGTCAATATTATAATAAAAAATTTTTTATAGACACCTTGACCCCAACCCCCTTAAGTAATATAATATTTTTTTCATCTAGACTGCGGCTATAGATTGACACCATACTCAACCCCGTCACCCCAACCATTATCGAGATACTTGATAAAAACCATTAGGGGGACAATAAACTGGTTTTTATTTAGTTTCTCGATAATGGTTTGGGTGATAAACTTAAATACCTTGATTACTGTGATATTTCCGTGTTATTGACTGTAAAACAAACTTATTTTAATAGATTGAAAATGTGTTGCAAATTTATTCTTTAATAATATGCGTTGATTTGAATTTAGATGTGATTATTGTTGCTTTATTTGTTAAATGTTGTTTCCAAATCATATCGATAACTTTATTGAGTTCTTATTGATGTTCGACTGCGCCACTTTACTAATAGAAAAACTGAGCAGAAATGGCTAACCAGTATAAAATATATTTCTTCATTTAGTATGAAACAACTTTATATGAAAAGTACTCAATATTATTATAAAGATATAAATTAAGCAGTTAGGCTTTTTAATAATTAATCTGAATCAAATCAAGTAAAAATTTTTGAATATACCATTAATGGGAGGTTCAATAACATTGAATGGTAGATGCTTCTCTTTGATAGTGTACTAAATTTTAAACTATTTGTATAAAGGTTGTTCTAGAGTTAAATAATTGTTAATTAGTGCTTGATTGAGCCGCTACTCGCATTCAACATCACATTCGGTCACTAGTTAAGACTCTGCATATTTAATAAATCTATGTATACAATAATTTGCTAATTTGTAATTTAGGGTTTTTCAATTAATGTATTAAAATCAACGTAATTAACAAATTGCACTTTTTGTCTCTCGTTACACTCAAATGATCTTATGTAAAATTATACAAATCAGAAAACGTAATAGTTAACTATAAGAATATGACATTTTTAGAATAATGATAAATTTTTACTATTATTATACATAAACTTGAATTATTGAATAGCAAAAAAAATAAAATAAATGTCAAAATAATGAAACCAAAATTTAAAATTTATCAATAAAATGAATGCAGAAACTTTATCCAAAGCTTAATAATGCTCTGTTTATTAGAAATACATATGACAGATTTTAGCTTTATTATACTGTTTATAAAATATATTGATATCTTATGTAACATTATATAAATCAGAAATAACGTGTCAATTATTCGAATGTATAAAATTTATAAAAAAATATAACAATTTGTTTCTCACTAAAATATTACAAAGTTAAAAATTAATCAAAAGCAAATTAAAACGTTTTTATCTTTAATAGTTTTGTTTGATAAGTGACTTTTCAGTGGAATGATTCGCGTCAAAGGCCAATAAAAACTGTTTTATTTTTAAGCATTAATAAATGTTAATCATTCGTCGAAGTTGTTCTTATTTGCAAAGCATTAAATAACAACTGTTCAACCCCAAAACTTTTGAAATTGTACGAAAGATGTTACAATATTAATAATATAAAAAGTTAAATATTGGTAAATGTTTACTTTATTATATCTTATCAATTGTTGGCTTCTTGTTTGTTAAAATGGTAATGATAATGAATGTTATCTACAATGAATTGTTTTAATATTTATTGATATCGAAATGTAGTCTTAATTTACATATAGTTAGCCTCCCAGGCTAACCATATATAATATCTAACTTTTCCATTGTAATTTTTATTGTTGTTCTAACGATTAGTTAAATTAAATAAAATATTTTAAGTAATTGTGCCTATTTGATTTCTTCTATCATGTTGTAGTGCCGATAAGGTGCGGAGCGAGCGGTGGCTGTCGATTAGACACGCTACCCGAAAGCTCGCGGATTGAGAAAGTAGGGCGACGGTTCTTAAAGTCTCTCGATAGAGAAACCATGCGGGTTCATAGGCAAGAACAGACAGACAGCCTTTGAGTCTCCGACTTTTCAGGACAGACCTATGTCAGATAGCTAGCTGGAGCACCGGAATATCCCAGGAACACGGGGTTGCGATTACAACTATCCCCTAGGTTTCGCGATGGTGCTCCAGGCTAGCGCTTGCATTTGGTGGGGTGTCGCGTGAAGCTCCGACCCAGCTTTTTAGACGAAAACAAGAACGGCACATTCATAGAGAGCTCACTTTTTCATAGGTTAAGGTTTATTTTTGTAAAAAACTTAATAGTTAAATCAAGTGAAAAAAGTAAAAATTCCTTAATTAATTTAAAGAAATCGGGAAATCTATTTAATTAATATGACTGCGAAAGTACAGACGGACAGACGGACAGACGGACATGGTCAAATGCATAAGCTCTCCTTTTTCTAAAAAAAAGTGAGCTAAAAATTTTCAGGAGTTAAGGTTAAGAGTTAACCAAAATTCTTAACTTTTGACTTTTGTGCATCACTAATCCTAACACTCTCAAAACAATAAAATCATCAATTTAGTAATCATTTATGGATGGATAATAAATTGATTTAGACTTAAAAGCTAATGTATTGAACAAATTTCGGAACCATTAATATTAATATTACGTTTTTATTAATTCATTACATATATTAAGAATATGCTCATAGCAGTCACAGTTTTTCATGTACACTGTCTAACACACAGTCACAACTCAGGCTGTTTCTAAAGATAGCTTATGGATTTGAGTATGTCTGCTAGCTTCTGTCAAGTGTTTGCAGTCTTATGTTAATAAAGAGATTTTACCGAAATCTTATATTAAGGAATTTGGCATTTTGCTTTGTTTAAAACTAGTATATTTAAAGTAGTGTTGTTTATCTTTCAAATTTTAATTTTGCTTTTCTTTAACTTTTGCATTTGAGTTTTTTTAATATAGATTGTCTTTTTCTTTTTGTTTTATTTTTAATTAAACTTGTATTTTACTTTTGCTTTTTCGAAATTTTAATTTTGTTTGTATTTTGCTTTTACTTTTAATTTGAATTTTTAAATTTGCTTGTATTTTACTTTTGATTCAAGCTAAAGTGAAATTAAAATTTTTATTTTACTTTTGCTTTTTTATTTAGTTTTTTAATACAATTTTTAAATGTAAAAGTAAAAAAAATTCAACTTTTCCTTTAACAATCAAAAAACGAAACAACACTAATTTAAAGTATGCAGTGACCTATGAAAAAGTGAATTCTATAGGAATGTGTCGCGAATTGATTATATAATATTTTACAAACAATAGTTAATTTAGCATATTAGATAACTCTACTTATACAATATATAGGTTTAAGCTTTAAATCGTATTGAACATCTATCATTGCATTAAGTCAAAACTTTTGACATTGATTTTCGAAGTCATATCTTGAAAAGGGACTAGTCATCTTGCAAAGCAGCGTTTAAAAACTGATTAGTCTATCACATTGGTACGCATTAACCTTAAAAGTGATCTTTGTATGAATGAGTCGATCTTATTATATATTTATTTGCACATACATTTATTTTATAAATCGAAGCACACATATTATGGATTACTGAATAAAGTAAGAAAAGGTGTTAATTCATTATATATGGATTAGAATATGAAAAGGGCCACTGATTTTTCCGGGCCCGCGGGCCCCGACGATTTCTTTCAGGCTTTGGGCTTTATTAGGCTCTGGCCTTAAGTTAAAAAACTGTAATGGGCCAGGCTTAATCTCCAAAAAATAAAAAGCTTGAAAATTTCATTATTGGTAAAAATATTAAATTAAACATTATAAAAATATACAAAAATTTTAAAAAATAATTGAATTTATTTAAAACTAATATTAATTACTAATTAGCATAAATGAAATATAATTATAATCAAGTTAGATATATAAAAATTTAAGTCAGAATTACTAAATTTATCGGGTTTCGTCGGGCTTAAATCGGGGTAGGGCCTTAAAATTTTCACAAATTCATAGTCTTATCGGGATCACGAGTTAAAGGGATGCTTAATACAAAGGCATCCTGGCAGAAAATTGAATTATTAAAATGTCAGGTTTTCGATATGCGATATAATATACTTTTTCGTTTCTTTCTCTGTCCTCAAAAATATAGTTCTAAATGATGTTTCTAAGATCACTCAATTTATCTATTTTTACTCAACTTTTTAAGAACATTGTTTTATTGCATGAGAAAGTTATATTGATCATATATTGCCTTAAATCACCACGATTTGGTAAAGCAATACATTTGGTAAGTGTAGAGTATTTGAACTCCCGTCAAATCACTAGTCAAATTTACTTTATTTCTAGTTTCTAGATTTTTCTTTTTACTCATAATTACTTACTTTATACATTCAATAATTTGTTAATTAGTCATAATGCCTATGACTAATATGTTCTTTACTTTATATTTCAATATTACTTAATAGTTGATGTTTAATACATCAGTATGTTTTCTGTTTCTAAAGTATACACTTAAATTATATTATCGCTTATTGTAATTCATTGTTTAGTAACTCTTTAAACATTTTCAGTGCTTATTTCAATCTTTATTATTTACTTCAATAATTCTTATGTTTAACATTCATTTCAATTTGTTGGTTATCGTGGTACACTTATGCTTCCGTGGTACCATTCCTTTTCAGTAGTGTTAATTATTCCTAGTCTTCAGCATCAACTTTAGAGCACGCGTTAATGCGTAACCTATAGTGGCAATACAACTACTAGTCGTTGATAAACCTACAACATTCGACTCTCACAAGTCAAATACACTACAGAAATTTCTTTACATAAATACTTTAGAAGCAGAAAACATACTGATTTAATAATCATCAACTATTAATTAATATTGAAATATAAAGTAAAAATATATTAGTCATTAGCATTATGACTAACTAAAAAAATTATTGAATGTGTTCAGTAAGTAATTAATAAGGCCTTGAAAATCGTTAGAAAAAAAGGTGCAAAATAGTTTATTAATCGTTAGAAATAGTTGATCAAATCGTTAGAGAAAATCGTTAGAAATAAAAATACAGTTTTTTATAAAAATGAGTTATAGTGAACAATAATGTAATGCTTAATGTTATCTTCAGTAAAACTTCTTCTATTGTCCCTATAAAATGCTTTATACTTAGAGAAAGACCTCTCCACATCAACAGAAACCAAAGGACAAAATTCACGTTTAAGCTTTTCGTTTAAACTAACATTACTTGAAGTAAATAAAACTAGATCTGGATTTTTTCGCAAAGAACTTTTAAGTTTGTTGGAAAATTGTGTGCCATCTAAAAGTTTTTCTGCATCTTTCAATATATCCATTTGAGTATGAATTTGCAAATTAGCGGTTTCAAGATTTTTAATTAATAGATGTGAACGTATTAAATTTCGCAATCCATAAAACTGATTTTCCAGTTGTTTCAATCTAGTTTAAATTAACTTACAAAGTTTACTATGCGCCTCAGTAAGTGATGGTTTGTAATTTAGCATAAATTCTTTAACTTTATCGAAATTTTCTAGATGATTGGCCGCACAATTCAAACAAGTACCCCATCTTGTCCTAACAGGTACCGGTGGTAGTAGCAATCCTGTTTGGCTTTTAAAGTCATTTTTTCTTTTTCTTGATTTCGAAAATATTTTTTACTCATAAAAACTTCATACTCCTTCAGCATAAACGGTCTTAAAGTTGTTGAATGTGGAATTTTTTGTTTCGTCCACTTTTGCAAAAATTTTCTAAAATTTGGATTTAGCACCATCAAACGGAATATCAGATGCCATTAGAGCTATAGCTAATTCATTGTTGAAGTTGTTTTCCTCTTGTCGAGCATTTTGTTTTTCGATTTGATCAGTTATTAAATTTTGATGAGGTTGATCCTTCTTTTTTAATGATTTTCTGAATTAACGTGATCACCAACACGTGCACATTGTTTTTTCTGTAAAATTTACATTTTGGCAACAAATTGTACACGTAATAACGTTTTTTATTCTTTTAAGTTCTGAATATTTCTTAATAGATCTGTCGATTTTTGTTGTCAACGAAACTTTGACTGCCCATTTATAGTTTTTATAATTAATTTATTGACTATTTTAAGTACACAATGCAATAGTAAACATTAAAAGTAACAGTAAACATAAATTATGTTCAATATTTACTTAAATCGATAGAAATAAATAAATTCGTTAGAAATAAATAAAATCGTTAGAAAAAAATAAAATCGTTAGAATCGTTAATTAAAATTAACTTTTCTGGTTCTATTTAAGTTGTATAACAACTTTAGAGTACTAACCAATAAGTTTTTGACTGGTTTTAACAATTCGATAATTATCGATTTTCAAGGCCTTAATCATAAGATTCATTGGCATTAATTTGCTTTCTGTTATTTTTTATCTTAATATAACAAATTAAAAGGACTGATACCAAAATAATAAACATAATCATAATAATTGCATCTTTTATGTAATTAACGGAATGATTAATATTTGGATTAATAATTTCATTCCATTCATAATATTTAATATAATCAATTAGAAATTCAGATAATTCGAAATTATCTCTAATGAAGGAATAATCACCAAAAATCACATTTGAAATTATTAATCTAAATGCTTCATCAAATGGTTGACCATTTTTACCTAAATTGGAGTCATTAGAATATAGTTTGAAATATTTATCAGTTGATGCATTAAAAACTATATTTCCATCAATTTTCCAAATCATATCAGTTTTATTCCATTCAAAACTAATTAAATGGTAACCAATTTTTAATTCCGATTCTAGTTTTTCATTCAATTCTGCATAATCAGGAAATTTCGATCGATAAATAACCGAAAAAAATGTTGATTGTTTTTTCGTATAATTTAGTAACCGAATATTACTACTGAATATGTCAATAGAAGCAGCTTTTGTATAATCATAATATACGTCGCCCAATGGAAATAATGTTATATCAGCCAATGCTTTATTATACTCAACACTTGCATTGATTTCAAATTTACCATAAGTCCAGCCAATTACTGATTGAATTTTAGTCGACTCGACCCTACAATGGGTATGCTTATTGTTTACTCTCCTCACGCTTAGAATTAGATTTTGATGTTTTACTTGTTTATCTCCATTAAAACAATTCATGCCTAATCTTAGATTTGTTTATATTTTAATTTAAAATTAAGTCATCCTAATAATAATAATACTTACCAGAATAATCTACTTTATATTCCCAAAACCTTTTATCAAATGTATTATCACTAAAATCTTCACTCCATTTTAAGATATATTTGCATTTTAATACGGTTAATTGAGTTTGAAATAAATAAAATAAAACAATTAAATTTATACAACTCTTTGATGTTACCATATTTAGTTTATTACATAATTTAAATATAATAAAGTAATTTTTTAAGCAAATTGAAAAATATTAAACTTTTATAATATTATTTCCATATTTTTGTAAACCTTTAAAACATTTATAAGTAGTTAATCAAATGACAAATGTCTTATTCATAATTGACATTTAATATGATTAATTCACACACTTTGCTGTTAATGACAATTATGACAAAGCTTATATCCTCACATAGTTTATAAATACATTTGTATTTAGTGATTTGGTTATGTATTTACAAAGACAAAGCTTTTATTATTTCTTTAAGGATATGATTTATCCATTACTCGTTAATAATTTTGATTCATCTTCAATTAATCACAAAAAAAAACAAAATATGACTAAAAACCGCCTATAATAAATATAACTTTTATCATTAAAGTACTAGTTTTAAGAACCCGTTACTTTTATTTGTTATTTTTGCTAACAATAATCAGCAAAGAGTACTATTATGTTTAATACAATTAATTTCTTTAATTCACAACATTAAGCAATAAATATTTATTGCTATTATATCTCTTTTGAGTTTTATATTACTGTCTGTCCGACTGCTGTCCGACTGTCTGTCAGTCTGTCTGTCAGTCTGTCTCTGACTGTCCGTCTGTCATGGTTTTCGCAGTCATATTAATTAAGCGATTCCATATAGTTCTTATTTTAATTTGTGTTCTTGAAAATTGATTTATTATTTAAATGGTATGCATTATACTAAAAAATGAGCTATTATTGAATGTGTCGTTCTTGTTTATACATATAATTAACATGTTAAACCTATAACTATTAGAACGCTTCAAATTGTTTATCTTACCTGTTATATATTGATGAAATTATTCTAAAATTTTTAAAACAATAACATGTAGTATAATATTAAATATTATACTTGTTTTTTGCACTAAACTTTACACTTTGTTAGTTAAAAAATTTTTACGGTAATATAAGTAAAATAGTCATTTTTCGTATTGTAGGCGAACGTAATATATAGTCAGAAAGAGATATTATTTATTTATATTATAACTATTTACGAATCAACTTCGGGGGAATAAAAATATTTTTATGCCCGTATAACTTTTTTTTGTTAATATAAGGCATTTGTTATATTTTATTTATTATTTAATTGTAGCAATTCACTCTTTAATTATTCGTTATTCCAAACTATATGTCTAAAACTTGCTAGCTAATTGATATAAAAACCGTTTAATATTGTCTTTTATTCTTAGATATTATTGCTTAATAATAATATTATAGCAATATGGGAGACCTTAACATTTTACAAAAATCTCATTGTTTTTTTATATATTACGATAATACGAGATAAACGTGTTAAGTTTTTTCGGATTTTGAATTTATATAAAACTTGGTTGATGTGTAGGTTTACAACAGATATCAGTTAATGTTGAAGTTTTTACTAAAATAAAATGTAAAATGTGGCATAAATGTAATTTGGAAAATATAAATATGTAAAAACATTTTTTATAAAAATAGTTAATTGAATTAATTCTTAACTTTATTGTAATAATTCGAGACTAATCAGCTGGAATATCACGAGAAAATAATACCCTTAAATTTAATTTTTCTAATCTAAATAATATATTCCGAGTTGTTTCAAGGGTAACCGGTTTAAATTGTTTATACATGTATTTATTTTATTCAATATTTATATTTTACCAAATGTATTACTTAGGCCTAATAATACAACGTAAGTTATTTCTCGATAGTTTATGGATTAAATTAAGCAAATTTTTCTAGAACTGTTAAGAGTATCTATTAATCTTCTATATTATTGACTTAAGTTCCAAAACATCAGTTATTTGTAGTATATTACATTAATAGTATACACGTTTGGAATTAATTACCATTTTTTAAAATCTTATTTACTTATATATATTACAAATTAAAAGTATCTAAATTGTTAGGCATACTTAAGGCACAGTAAGATCACGAAAACCATCGGAATTTTCGGGATAACTGTTAACAAAAACAATAACTTGAAATGAAATCAATAAACATTTATTACTCGATTTTGTATGCAATTATTAACACCATTAATCAGAGCGATATATAAAGTTTACCAAGAGTAGTCAATTTGAAAATATTTTAATGACAAATTCGATTTACTTTAGGAATTTAGGAATTAACTGTTAATGATTTAACAGTTGGCGTATCATTTAAAACTTAAACAATTTTATGAGTCGCAAGCCTCTAATGCACAACAACTGTTAAAAGTTACGCCACATTCTTAAGCCGACAAACATTTGAGACAGAAGTCAGATATGAAAATTTATCTATATTGGCGTATCATTGCCCATATCTTATCAATGTGTAACAGTGAACTAAACGATGTATGGTTTGGAGTCTACACTAGTTGACATTTTGGTGAACGTCTCGACTCAAGTTGTATTCAAATAAAATCTATATAATTGTGTGAGAGATATGTTTATCTAGGATGGATGAAATCGTCATGAAAATCCGTTTAAAAATAATGCAAAATATTTTTATACGGAAATACTGGTTTGATTAATCCTCAATATTTACTGAAATAAGCCAATCGTTAACATGCACTTTCTATTTGTTATTTGTATTTTTGTTGAAAGTTGCCGATTGATGTAATCGAATGTTATTCCCCTCTTCAGGGTTTCCTTCATGAGCTAAACTGGTGCAAACGATAGTAAGAACTAAACGCTATAGGCTGTCTCCATTAATTCTTTGGCATTCGAGTCAAATAACCGGTTAACTGGTTTATGAATTGTTATAATGTCCTATTGATACACAATAATTTGTAGATGCAAACCTGCTATTCCAAAGCATAAAACGACTGTGTGAAGGTCTCTGGAAAGAGTTTTGTTTAAAGTTTACTGAACCGTAGCATTTGGTAATGTATGATTTAGATTTTTGAAACTTGTTTCCGATTCTTCCCATCGATAGATAACGTTTTTCCGTAAAAGTTTATAAAACAGTGCTGAGATTAATTAAAATTCTTTAAAACCGAATTCAAGTGTCTTTTGTCGATTTGTATACTGATCACAAATAACGGAAGTTTTTATTTATAAAATAATTGGAGCGATTCTATATTGACTAAAAGCCAGATTTTTTGAACGTATCGTCGCGTTTAAAATCATAAAATTAAACTTGAGGGGACACTCAATAGGTTTAAGTATTGAATGGAGTAGATATCTAGAGAACATATAAGTCTTTGCAGATGAATATCTCATGTGAATTGGTTAGACACCGAAAGAATCCATTTTATTTAAGCGTGAACCATAAACGCACAACGAATGTGGCCATATTGTCTTGTAATATATAAATATTATATTATCAAATGAGTTTATTATGTTAAACACAAATAATTTGTAAAGTTATTTAGTAATAAAACTTTATTTGACAACTTTATGATTTTGTAAAAACTTTCCCTGAATCACATATAAAAACATGATAAAATAAATGATAAAATCACTTTAATGTCAATTATTTGGTTACAATGTTTGTAAATAATTATTATTTGTGTTTTCTGGAAATTCTTGTAATTCTATAATTTCATAATAAATATTTACTTCATCATAAACAAGTGGTGTTTCAATATCATCATAAGATTCATTGTTATTAATTTGCTTTCTGTTACCTTTTATCTTATAATAACAAATAAAAAGGATTGATAACAAAATAATAAATATAACGACAATAATTGCTAAAATTATGTAATTAAATGATTGATTATTATTTGGATTAATAATTTCATTCCATTCATAATACTTAATAAAATTAATTATAAATTCAGATAATTCGAATTTATCGCTAATGTCGTCATAACTAGTGTTAAAATTAAATGAATTTAAAATGACTAATTTATATATTTGTTCAAATGGTTGACTTTTCTTACTTAAATTGGTGTCATTAGAATTAACTGTTAAATATTTATCAGTTGATACTTTAAACACTATATTTCCATCAATTTTCCATATCATTTCCCTTTTATTCCATTCAAAACTAATTAAGTGGAAACCAATCTTCAATTCCGCTTCTAGTTTTTCATTCAATATGGCAAAATCAGATAAATTAAAACCATATAATAACTTAAACAAGCTCGAAACGGTCATAATATCTGACTTTGAAAAGTTAGTTTTAGTTAGTATATGGTTGCTCGCTCACCC
>JAQIXJ010003970.1:0-11634 GCA_034700185.1 Phthiracarus laevigatus | reverse complement strand
GCTTTGTTTTAACTTATTATTAGTTTATATTCACTTTAACCGAGCTTTTAAATAACAAAACCTTGTTCGGTTAAAACCGAAATATCCTGTCCTTAAACATTACCAATAGTAAACTGCCACACACCAATCTCATAGAAATGATTTCCACAATTTTATTTGATTATATTTTGAGGCAATATTTTACTCGAGTCGATGTTTTCCATATTTTATGAATTAAAATAATATTAGTTATTCCTCATTTAGACATTAACCAACTTTATAAGAGTAGACAAAATTTTAGGCATTAGAGCTCAGTGCAAGTACTATATAAATTTTAGCCTACCATAATAAACGCGTCATTTTTAAAAGTTATTAATAAAACAAAAACTACGTTTTGAAATAAATCTATTATCTTATTTTGCCATAGTTTATCATTCTTGAACTGAACCACCGATTAGCTTAAGACTTATATCAATTGACTCCTCTAATTGTAAGCTTTCAAACGATATATTTATAGTTAACTGTTCCAATTAGTTTAAATTTAATTCAATTTGGATCAATTGGAATTTAAATTAATTATCCAAAATATAGAAGTTTATTTCATTTTTAAGTTGCGAATTCCGTATTATATTCGGTGTAATTTTAGATATAATGTAAATAATCAGAATTTTTATAAAACAAATTGCATGGATGTAACGGATAAAATTTATATTTGTTAAATGTATTAACTAAACTAGCGTTAGCATCCCGTTCCACGGGACAAGAAACATTTTTATCCTATTTTGTGAATTTTAAAACTGATTTTGGCCATTTAAACCTTGAAATCGAATTAACCATAAAAATAAATAAAATGGAGTGAGTAACCAATTGACATATACCATATTAATAAGACTTGTAAAGTATTCAAGATTGCAAACGGTAGATTTTGTTGCAAAAAATAAAATTTGTTGGTTTCTCAGTTATTTCCCAAATGAACAAATCTCTGATTTAGTTGAAGCTTTGTCAGACAAATTATTGCATCAGTTGATAAATACATATCAGTTTATTAATTATTTAATTTGTGCTGTTTTGTTTTATAACTTTAGTAAAAGTGTTTTTTGCTTAAAATGTGTTTTTTATAAAATAAAGACTTTTGCTACTTTCTCATATGTTGACAATATCTGTTTGTCTGTCAGTACGTTCGCAATCTTATATTAATAATTAAAGTTTTACCATCTTGCCATTAAACAAGTATATTTCTCACATTCGTATGCATAGTCCTATAAAAAAAGTGAGCTCTATATGAATGTGTTGCTGTTTATACGGGGCACTGGAGTTTACGGGGTGCACGACGGGATGCGGAAACACTGGGGGATGATATTGTTTAATGCCTAATGGTGAGGATTTAGTTTAGTCTGTTTATTGCTTCATCTCTAATTCAAACCCCAATTATTACGTATATGTCGTTCGTTATATCTTATAATTGGTAATTACTGCCATTGTGAAAAATTAATTACCAGAATATTTGCATTTAATACCAGAATAATGTAATTTATAGTTTATAATCGCTTAAAAAGTTCTTATAAGCTTCATTTTGTTATTACGATTACAATGCTTATTTATGATTAAACTTAAAAGATGCATATAAATGCTAAAAATCTGAAGAATGGATAAAAATATCACGATGATTTGATAGCATAAATCGATTAAAAAATATTAGAAAAGTAAAAAATACAAGAAAAACGAAATTTTCCAGTGAAAAATTTTATTTAACCGGCGATGATAGTCGATCTTATTTTTTTCATCGTAACCGGTTATGAATAGCTAAATTTATTGGTCATAATTATGGCAAATAAATTGGTTGTACTGTTACAGTACTATCCTGTACGCATCGTAAACTTAAGCTTGCGTATACGTTTATCCTTTTAAATATGCCATTATGTTGAAGACAAATAAGTGATAGATACTATTGAAGACAGATAGATACTCAAATCTATAAACAAATTTTATAAATTTGAATAAATAATTTACAATATTAGAAAATGTAAAACTTTCAGTCCATCAACTAAAACATATGGACGATGATCGATAGAAAAACGAGGCATTTTTAAAGTTTAATAACTTTTTAGTAAATTATTTAATTTTTAGTTAACATAGAAGATATGATTTAAACATAGAAAAATAAAGGAAATAGAAAAGAGCTCACTTTATTTATAAAGAATTCATTAGTTTTGTCTAGCGTTGAAGAAGAAAGTTTGTACGCGACTGAGAGCGCATTGTTTTATACAGAATATACTACGGATTGAGTACGAGTGGAGTAATGCGCGATATGTCTCTTATTTTAATATGAACCCGCATTAAGTAATCGCATACTCAATCCGTAGTGCATCATGTCTAAATCAATGCGCTCTCAGTCGCGTACAAAACTTTCTTCTCCTCAACGCTGATTTTGTCTAAGATAACAAGTTTATTATATAATTCAAAATTAACGAATATAAATAAAGTGCTAAATTCAGTGACAGAGTTAGTGCGAACACATAGATGGACGGACGAACAGACAGGCAGACAAATGGATGGACGGAAGGACAGGCTGAAAGTGTCAAAAAGCATAACTTTAAAACTTTACTTTCTTGTAAAAAATGAGCTAAAAACTAGATCCCATAAATTGCTAAAAGCATGTTAATTGCTTTAATTTAACATAAAAGATATCAGGCGATATTTAACATTTTAAAAAACCCAAAACAATGATTAAAATAACTCTGCTCAATCTTAATGTGTCAATAAAATGCGCTTTGAACGATTTCCTCCCTCAATTTGTCTGCCAAATATCCTACTGGCATCTTTTTCATCTCGTTTTCGTTTTTACGCCAGATCCACACACTTCGCAAACGTATCATTTACTTCCAATCCACGTGAACGGTTTAAACGTGGGCAAAAAAAACAAGGTGTTTTGGTAGCTAATAAATTAGCGTATAGCGCATAATTTATATTTTGGCTAAAAGTGAAGGCACCTCAATTTATTAAATATATAAAAAAGAGATTAAGTTTACGCCATTTAATTTGCATTCAAACACACACGCACGCACACTGGAATTTTAGTTAGTCTTACAAAAACTACATTAAATCACGAGACACTAAAAATAGTATGTCAATAGTTCAACGTACACTTTAGATTGAAATTATTATTATGTTTTTATCAGAGGCAGTAAAAACTTGTTCCGCGATTTTTAATTTTCTACTGACACTACTTTTTTTTCGAACAACAGTTATTTTTCTCGGCCATGCGCTATAATGCGCATCCATTTAACTGTATTACCTGGTATCGTATTATGTATACGTATTTCGCCAGTAGTCGTAAATAATTAGAGCGGATTTTCAACAACTATTAATAGCGCTGACGATATATACGCGCTGGATAGTTAGCCGATGTGTTACACATATTTGCTTTCCCCGAATATGCAGGTACGAAACAGAAAAAAATCCAGTCCTTATTAGCCAACTAACTTGGACGTAACGCATGCATTTTCTAGTGTTATAGCAGTTCGCTTAATCCTAAGTGTTTTGTGTTCCAGTATTTATTTTATTAGTGCGCTTAGTAGACAGTTTTTCTAAAAAAATCTTTTCAGCCGTAGTGTCAAGTCATTTTTTTCTCTATATCTATTTCCAGTTCCTCAAAATTTAATTCATATAATTGTCTTATTTTTCTTCGCTAACTAAATATAATATTATTATTATTATTATGTCCGCTGAAATTTATTAATTGTTTTGTGAAAATAAGAAAAATCGTGAAAAATAATTTTGATTGCGTTTCGAAAACATGGGATCTAAAGTCTCCGATTTGGTTTAGTATTTCAAGGAAGTTTTAATTACACACTTCGCGTAATTAGTAGTTTAAAATAAAAATGCGTTTGCTGTGTCTTAATTTTAACGTATGTTTGATGTAGTCGTTGTGTAATACTGTAACGCTCAATCATCACACGTTATACGGATATTTTTTGAACGCAATTGTTTAAAATGTGAGTATTTAATTATTTTAAAATG
Source organism: Phthiracarus laevigatus (assembly GCA_034700185.1). Lineage (NCBI taxonomy): Eukaryota > Metazoa > Arthropoda > Arachnida > Sarcoptiformes > Phthiracaridae > Phthiracarus > Phthiracarus laevigatus. The sequence continues at coordinate 7,635 of JAQIXJ010003970.1, read as the reverse complement.
TTTCTTTTTAATGCAAACTCTAATCTATAATTGGAGTTTGTTTTAAAGTAATTTAAAGTGAGATAAGAATTTTTAAATTGGTGCGCTTAATCAAATAACTCTTAATAACTCTTAATACCTGTTTTCACTTTTTTCCTCTCGTAATACCAATAAACCGCACACTCAACGATTTTGGAAATGAAACGTTAAAACCCGATCAATCGTATAAAATATGCGTAAATAGATAATTACGGTTTATCGAGTTTTCCATCTATTTAAAAGCTTATATTATAATTGCAATATGAACGAAGCGAACATTCACAGTTACGCGTGAATATTGGTGTGTCGTTCATTGTTTTATTTTTTCAGTAACGATTTCAGTCTTATCGTAACCAACAAATGTGTTTGATTATGTGCGACATAATAATACTGCATTCGCCAAATCATTATATTTCTTTATAAGTAACTTTTTTCTGGTTTTTGCGTGCATATGGTTATTTGAAATAAATAGTTTTTTTTAATTTTTGGATAACTATTCAGTGAGCGAATAACAAAACATAAATCGAAGAAAATAAAATAGTTATTTATTCACGATTATCACAAAACTGGTTTTAATTACTTATAGAAAAAATTTTGTTTGTTTTTAATCCTTCCTTTAGAAATCCACACAAAATGAATAACCAAACAGCGTCAGTGTCATCAGCATATTCAGCTAATTTTTACAATTCCGATGTACCGACTTTAATATCGCTAACGAAACGATGCTTCATTTACTTAACACGAGAATTATGGGCAGATCATGGCGATATGAGAGTCAAGAGCCTTCCACTGCTAGAAGATGGCCCGTGGACTGTGATTTCGATACTGTTGGCATATTTGATATTTGTCAAAAAGTTGGGGCCAGAGCTCATGAAAAATCGTGAACCATTTGCGCTTCGGAAGCCAATGCTTATTTACAATATTATTCTGATTATATTAAACGCTTATTTTTTCGTGGAAGCACTAATTTGTATACGTTTCGGTCTGGATTTGTTTAATTTCGAGTTTCCGTCCCAAACCGACACGAATCCCAGAGCGATGCGAATGATTTATTCGGGTTACGCTTACTTTATGACTAAATTTATAGACCTGTTCGACACCGTATTTTTTGTGATGCGAAAAAAATACTCACAGGTATTGGAAAATCTTGGCGTAAATGTAAATTATTAATGATTAAAGTTTACATACAAAAATAGGTAACAATGTTACACTTATATCACCACACGATCGTACCATTCCTGGTATGGCTCGCGCTTAAACTAACCCCAACAGCGGGTCCGATCGGACTGTTCCCTATAGTCAACTCCGCCATACACGTGATTATGTACACGTATTACGCGCTTTCATCGCTGGGTCCTCAGTACCAGAAATATTTGTGGTGGAAAAAGTATATCACACTATTGCAGATGTATCAGTTCATACTCTACAGTTTATATTATTGCCTGTTTATATTTCTACAGCAAGGTTTTCTGAAATTATACGTGTTTTTTGGTTTCATTCAACCGCCGCTTTTCTTTTACCTGTTTTACACGTTTTATATCCATTCTTATATTTATAGTAAAAATAAGCGCAAGTAAATCGAATCATACTTTTTATAATGCTTAAACAAATAAAAATTATTTATCAATTTTTTATGACTGCAAATTATTCAGATATATGGATTTAGGTATGTCTGTCCGTCCGTCTGGTTACACTCTTATGTTAATAAAGGGATTTTGTTCTTTTTTAATTAAGGGATTTCACAATTTTCTTACTTTAATAAAGGGATTTTAACCTATTTCTTATACTAATTAAGGGAATTTATAAGTCAAAAAGTACAAAATATAGGGTCAAAAATACAAGAAGTATGCTCAAAATTGGCTTAAAAGGGGTCAAAAATGGACAAAATTGTGTCGAAATAGGCAAGAATCTGATAAAAATAGCCAAATATTAGGTTAACAATTGAGTGGCATATGCCGATTTTTGTGGGAAAAATAGCAAATTTAAGGCTCAAAATTGGAAAAAAGTGCCCAAATCATACAAATTTAGGCTAAAATGATCAAAATTAAGAATAATTTTTGATTGGAATATGCCGGTTTTTGACATAAAAATAGTGATTTTCAGACTCAAAATGGCAAAAAATTACCGAAAAACTAGCTAAAATAGGCAAAATTTGGCCAAAATGAAATTATTTGATTAATAATAAAAGTGGGATATGCCGGTTTTTGCTGTAATACTTACAGTATTGACTTACAGACTCAAAATTGTAAAAAATTATCATAAAAAAACTGGCCGAAATAGACAAAACTAGGCTAAAATGACAATAATTTGATTAATAACTTAAATGGCATATGCCGCTATTAGCAGTAAAAATATGGATTTTTAATCTCAAAAAGGTCGCAAAATCTAGTCAAAATAGGGGAAATTAGGCAAAAATGTCAAAAATTAAAGTGGCATATGCCACTAATAAGAGATAATAAAGGGATTTGTTTTCGATTACTACTGCTTTTAACATAATGTTTAACTTATAACAGAAAATATAAAATAATGGGAACTCCATTCTAACGTTAGGGCTAATATTAAATTTTTAATTAAATTATTGCTTGAAAGGGTAGGCCTATATGGTAGGAAAGGACTAACATAAATAGAAACAGTAAATTTTTATTATGATTTTTAAACTGAGCGCGCTTAAATTTATTTAATGATTTACAAAAAAAACGAAAAACTTTTTTATTGAAATATTTTACAATAAAAAGCAGAAAACCTAAATATTATTTATTTTGCACATATTCTTCAAACATTTAAACCGTGCCGAATCCCTTAATTAATAAGAGAAACACGTTGAAATACCTTTATTATTATAAGACTGCTGACAGACGGACGGACGGACAGTGTTAAAAGCATAAGCTTTACTTTTTTGAAAAACTGACCATGAGCTAATAAGGGAGCGAGCAATCGAAGAAAGCGAGCGATCATACTCTAATAGAATTTTTGCTGGACAAAGTCAGATACTATGACCTCATCGATCTTATTTTAAAAAAAGCCATAGTTGTGGTGCGTAACATAAAACTGACAATACAAAAACTAGCTTATTGACTTCTCATCGTACTTTTTTACAAACGATATATAGATCAAAATTAAATCTTGTAAATGATTTACAAATAACGTTGTCGATTAGTGTCCAAAACATGGATAAATTACATGCTCAAATGCATGCATTTAATTCTCATTAGTTAAAAAAAAGATTTGAAATTATGTATTGCAGTAGAAATTTTTCAAAATTTTGGGCGCGTAAAGAAAAAGTTTGAGAACCAATGATATATATGATTATCAAAGTAATATTTATTTCTCAAATAATTATTGAAATTTATTAATTGTTAACTTTAAGCACAAATGAATTGTTTTAAAGAATAATAGGATAGTATTGATAAAAGAAAAACCAAACCACAAACCAGTAATTCCGCCAAAATTACATAAGAATTCAAGAAAAGACATTTTAATTAATTCGGTGCTTGTGATTACATATGACAATTGTGGAATTATATTGAGAGCAAAATAATCTCTTTTTCCCATCAATTTCGATATAATATTTGCATCAAAGTGTTTAGTATAACAAAATGGTTGTTTACAGTTGTGTTCGCAAAAATAATGCATTTCCAGAAAATCTGTATAATTTAGAATTCGATTACAAAACTTATAGTTTTTGTGTTGTATTTCAAATAATTCAATTGTTTGTCCGTCAAAATACGAAATACAGCCCAAAGTCCTTATCATATACTTTAAATGACAATTATATGCGCACGAAAACGACGTCATATGCGAAAACGGCTCATTATTATAATTATATGAACCGATTTTATTGCAATTATTGTCAGATTTTAATCGAATAATTTTATTCATTATTTTTGCAGAATAATATAGATTATAATCGGAGTTTAAATCCATTTCGAAAAGACTAAACTTATCCGTGCTTATAATGCTTAGAAATAAAATGCTATAAAAAGTGCCATCAATTAACAATTTCGTATTGAACTTAAAATTAATTTGTTTCAGATATTTTTCAATTACGTTTTTATCCAATTTCAACGTTTGCTCTGCTATATTAAAATCACTGTAGAAATATGTTTGACGAAATCTAAACGATTTATTAGATAAATCCATATAAAGCTGTGATATTTGAGTGCAGTCATAAGATTTATCTATTGTTGTCTCAATAGTACACGATTCTATGATTGGAGTAAAATTATTATATAACTCAATAAGCGATTTGAGACCATTATATGAAACCAATTCCAACATATTGATCGGACTTTTTTTCATATTGAAATTATTCGAAATATTCAAACGCGATAAATAAATTTTTGTGAATTGATTCAACCGCAACCAAAACTCAATGGTTGGCATTATGTTAGTGCGTACAAACGAAATTCGCGTAATAGTGTTTGAATTTAAATATTCGTCTAATAACTGATATTTCTGCGTTATCATTAAACTTACTAAAACTATAGTAATAAGTTTACGTATGCATATGAATGGCCGGCATGTGGATGTGTTCAATATGATTATCATTCTTCTGACAGATAATATTAGGGTTTCTACGAAATACATACATATCATATAACAATGGATACCAAACCACATCGAAAATATACCACCGATTAAACATAAATATGTGATTGCATCCATTTTTGGTAAATGAGTGTAATATGTGTCCGATGAAAGTACTTTACCGAATATAATTAGTTTTGAAACATGTTTTGTTAAAGCCGGACAACTTTTGTATGGCAAATCAAACATTTTCCCCGAAACTATATAATCATCGATACAATTTTTTTGAACGCGATTATTAATATCAGTTTTTATATAAATATTATTTAAGAATTTTGACATTGAAATGTTATTGGAATTGATAATACTGTTGCGATTTCTATCGAAATGAACGCAATTTGTTTGGTACGGAAATTCAAGCAGAGTTACTCTCACGAAGCTATACCAAACTGATAGGCAACGATTGTTTTTTAACACATATCTATTATTGTTGTTATATAATTGTGGTAAAGTATTACTTGGATGTATTATAAACGATATATTGATATGGATGTTGTCGGCAACATAATAAATTACGCTCACGTCTTTTGGTGGAATTCGGGTATCATTTGATGTTAGTTCGCTGAATAGTGTCAGACAATAAGGAGAAAAATTAGTATATGTTTGCAAGCGTTTCAATTGAAATACTTTTCTCATTTCATCATTACTTATAGTAAATTTTAAAATTTTTATATGAAATGACTCAATTAGATATTCATATAATGTTTGGTTTTTGCTCTTTCTTTCGTATAAATTTCTTAAATCTCGTTTACTTAATACACATAAACTAATTGACGGAATCGATTGGTTGATGTGTTTGCCTGTTGTTATCGATATCGCGGTTTTATACTGTGTGTACTCTCTTGTGAATAGTATCCATTGATAAATCGCAATATTTAAACATAAAAAATTTATCAATTTACTTATCTTAGAATTCATTAGCGTATTTTTGCATAAATAATTGTAGACTAAATTAAAGATGTTTATTTTTTTAACTTAAAACAATTAAAGCTGTGTAAGTAGGGTTAATTTTAAAATGCGAAGCAATAAATAAACCTTTTATAACGCATTTGAATTATTTTTATGATAGATTATTGAATTAAAAATCGGAATAATATATTATACATTAAAACTCATTAAACTCAGTACCAGTTTATATTTCATTTTAAAGTCTAATCAATATGAATAAAATGATTATTTTAGTTTATGGTACCACTCATTGAGGCAGTTTTTTGAATGTCTATTAGAAATATGAACGATATATTTATATACGCCCTAATTATTATAGATAACTACTATCGACATTGCAATGTTTTAGCAAATATAATTCAATTTAATTTATATTTATAGGTTAGCACATTAACAATAAGGAAATGGTCTCAAAATTTAAAACTTAATAAGAAAATCCTCACGAATCAGTATAAAAACTAGTTCTTTAACACTTCAGAGGTATTACCAAAAAAACTTTCGTTTAAGGTAATATGGGTATGGATAGGGATTTTCTGGACTAAAAACTAATAAAAACGGGAGGGAACCGGGTTCAAAATGTTTAAAATTTTACGGGTTTAAAATGTATCAAAAGCGGGAATAGGGTCCGGGAACTATTGCGATCAAAAAATAATAATTTACAAAAAAGGGTTGAACCGAAGTTATGAAATATTTTTAAGTTTTCTTAAAAAACGCTATTTACTATCAATATGACGTTCGACTTCTCGTGATACAATAGAAATATAACAATTAACGCCCTATTTTCCAACTTTAATTAGAAATTTCTTGTTAAATACCGGTATAGCAAAAACGCTAACTTTTTTAAAATAATGGACAAATAAAGGACATTTTTCAAAACGAGCAAAACCGGGAAAATAAAACTACTATGTTAATTAGAAGTTAATACATTTCCCTCACGGTTATATGATCAAATAAAAATAGATAAGTAATTAAATCAGTTTTAATAATTTGCTTACCTTCTTCAGTCACTAAATTTATTAATTTTTTGGTTAGCGGGTTTCAAAACTTGGCAATCTTATTGTTCATATTTAGGTAAATAATATTTATTTAGATTTAAAATCATTTTTTGTTTTAGTATTTTGATTTATTCTGAATTATTTTCCGAAATTGAATAATGATTTAATAACTTTTGCTCACTGGGCAATATTAAATTAAAAGTTGGATAATTATCAGAACAAAGTTTAAGTCTTCATTCATAGAAAGGTTTTAAAATGTAGTTAAATCACCCAATAAACTTTTATTTATAAACAACATTAATTTTTCAATTTTGTTAGATATTACTGATAATTATTGGAGTTTTTATAGTTAATAATTATAGAATCAAATATTCTTAATCTAGATTAACATCAAACAGGTATGAATTTTTTATGTGTGCTTAAATGATTTTGAAGACCAGAATTTTTGAAATATTTGACTAGATCAGATCATGAATTTAATAACTTAATTTTGTCTAAATGTTCTAAATTATCAAAAGGATGTAATTGAACTAAGTTTAAGGCATGAGACTTATAAAAAAAACACATTATGATTTCAAATGTTTTTTTTTCATAGCACTTGAATTGTCTCTCGCATAAATTAAACAAGATTTTTCAAGATTATATTCACTTAAATCTTTTTCTATTTAAGTTTAAATACTAATTGGTATTGGATAATCTGAGCGTAAAAGTAAATTATTAATTATTAAAAATTAAACACCAAAATAGGTAACAATGTTACACTTATATCACCACACGATCGTACCATTCCTTGTATGGCTCGCGCTTAGACTTACCCCAACAGCGAGTCCGATCGGACTGTTCCCTATAGTAAACTCCGCCATAAACGTGATTATGTACACTAGAGGTGAAAAAACTTTAAAAATGCCATTCCCGTCCTGTCCCGATAATTTTAGGTTGTAGTCCTGTCCGGTCCCGTCCTGTTTAAGGAAATATTTAGTCCCGTCCCATCCTGTCCCGAAGCTATTTTATTTTATCAATATAAAGCAGTCAGAAAATTGAATAAAAAATGTTACCTAAAATTTCGTTGATAAAAACTAAATACTGC
>JAQIXJ010003969.1:0-11634 GCA_034700185.1 Phthiracarus laevigatus | reverse complement strand
CTACACCGTTAAGGAAGTCAGAGAACACCGCAGCATTTTCTGCCGCGAGTTGTCCCCCAACCCCCTCTTCGGTTCTCTACACCGTTAAGGAAGTCAGAGAACACCGCAGCATTTTCTGCCGCGAGTTGTCCCCCAACCCCCTCTTCGGTTCTCATAAGTTAAACATAACATTAATTTTACATACCGATAACCAAAGGCACGATGATTAGCACGAACTGATATATAGATCTAGACTTTGAGAATCAAAACTCAAAGTCAACGCTATCATTGGATTTGACGACAACTATATTACAGTTTAAAGAAATTTTGTTTTAATTTTTGAATATTTTTTTCTCGATTTTTTGAAAAAATATTATTTTTAATGTTTTTACACTAATTATTATTTAATAATTTTATATTGAAAATTTTGAAATTTTAATAATATCTATATTAAATTAATTAAAAATATGATAATTAAAAGTATAATACACTGACTTTTACTTGTGATGAAATGCATCACACGTCAGTCGTCATATTATTTTAACTTTAAACAGATGGCGGCCATTGTTTTTATTTCCCGAGTGGAATATTACTACTGGTAGAATTGAGCTTACAGAAATTAAAAAGTAACGGTTAGCAAAACATCGAAATCAATTACTTTCATGAATTATTAGGAAATTAAACGATAGCTGTCCAAACTAACTTTTTAATCAATTGTTCATATTCTAAATATATGAAAAGATTTACGGACTTAGGTTCGGACTTCAAGTTTATTCGAAAAATGGTATAATATGGTACCTTTAATTGTATAATTGTAATGTATTTTTTATGCCATATCTGTTTTTTTATAATAAACAGAAAACTCAACCCGGATTTTTAGTTATAGCTTCTTATAAATTGAGGCATAAAATAAATAGCTTTCGTTTTTATTCAGGTTAATAAACAGTTGTCTTTTTTTGCTTTGTAAATTTAGCGTAACGTAACATTGTTTTCGCATTTAGCAATTAAGTCTGAGAATAATACCTGTTTTTCTAGCGAAAAAAAAAATCTGCCAAATTATAAATGTTTCGCAAATTAAGAATAATTATTATTTAAAAATAAACACAGTTTTTTCGGGTTAAACTGAACTTTACACAAAAAAGTTCATGTAAAAAAATCAAAACGTGTCGTCGTTGATTCATATAATATATATGCTACATCGTTATGCTTATGTTAATAATAAAAGTTAATTATAATTACATAATCATCGCGTATACTAGTATTCCTATTCGTGTACATCTACGGTATAATAAAACTTATTGCTATTTATTATTTGTGTTCAGGTGAGCGTGTGTTCGTTCGGTTCGCATACCTGCTGCTGTACTCGCCGTTCTTCGACAAATCTTTTGTTACAGTTTTCTCTAAATTACACTTTAATTGGTGCTAATATTTGGATCTATTTTCCTATTATAATGGGAATTCTAATAAAACTATTAATAAGATAACGCACTCTTAAGCTATTTATTGCACTCGAATCTCTTCAACTTACGTTAACAAAGAAAAAATCTTAAATCTGAAGTACTGTTTTAACGCCTGTTTAGATATTTGTATTTGGAAAAAATTGCTATTAACTAACAGTGTAAAGTTTATTCCCTTAATTTATCTTTTCTTACGCTAAAATTGATAAAAAAAACACAATAACGAAAAAATTCAGGTAAATTATCTCGCAAGTAATTAAGTCTTTTCTTTAATAATAAAAACGGATAATTAAAACGATAGTGCGTTACTCGGAAAATTTATTTTTGCGTTCGGTTGATAAAACGTAACGCCATATAAGTTAGTATAAAGATATTTCACAGTTTATCATAGAAATAATAAATTCCTAACAATAAAGGGCGAAATAAAGGTGGTCTCATTTTTCGTTTGCACTTTTACCTTTTGTTTTATTTATTGAAAAGTATTTTGTTTGCGACCGAATTATAAAAAGAAATAAAGACAGCAATAATCACGTGAACAAAAATCTGCAAATTATTTACACAGAAATCCTCACTTCTCGCATAAATGATTTAAAGGAAACACTACAGGAAAAATGGTTTTGGTTACCACATAATATTTTTGTCACTTAAACATAATATACTGAAAATATAATTTTATTTTAACGCTATCTATTTTAAAATGTAAAACTAGCTTATATATTGAGCATACTGTAAATACGATTAACGGGATAAAAATAAATTTCGAAAAAACAATAAAAAATCGGTAATTTACCCAATCTATTAGATCTTTTAACGATTATCGTGAGTTTCAATATAATCTTAACTATTGTTTAATTTTCTCACAAAAATGGTTTTACGCGAAATTTACAGCGAAAAACAATTAAAACTGATATTTTATCATAAGAATCTCGAATATGAAAAGATAATTTGCGACATGCAATAAATATTTCAGGCAAGAAAAACTATTCCAGATGCGAGTTCTATTTTTTTATAATCATTTAAAAAAATCATTTAAGCGCTAATAGAAAATAAATAAAGCAAAATAAAAGCCCTGATCAGACATATTTAAAGCGAAAATTATTGGGGGCTTTAACATCATCCGCGTACGTGCTTGTGTGGCACAACACCCGCATATGCAACCACATTCATGACAGTGTTTATCAAATATTCTATCACTAAAACAGGAAAGTTTATCTGTTGGAAAGTCAGCGGAAAAAAAATAATAAAATTCACTAGCAATTTCGATAAGCATAACGAATGGTCGCACGCTTTACTCGGAACGTTAGCCCAAACAAATCCACTTCCATTAAGGAAGAGTTCACAGGAAAAAAATGCCCGATTGCAAAACAGCTGGGATTTTATATTATTAGTTTAAAAACAGCTGGATAATTACCGCGCATTGTTTATATACTGTACCATCAAATAGTTATCATAACAGAGCTAATGAACATAGATATTCACTGCCGAGAGAAAACGTTTTTAGATCCGTTCGCAGAAATCAGTCACGAAATTTAAAGTTTTAATATAGATTTTTTTTTTGTTAATTTGTTAAAGTTTCAATTAAAAACTGTTTTGATATAATTTAATTATTTATATTCCGATAAATTTTTGGCATTAGATTAATATACTAACCATTAAAATATTTGGAATAACATTGAACGCGAAATTTTGTTTGCGTTATTACGCCTAACTAAGTATAATAAAATAATGTCTCGCAAAAATGAAAAACAAAAAACTATCGCAAAGAATTTAACCAAATAACGAGTTTTGGTTTACGTATTGCTCGCACAGAAAATATTTCGAATCAAAACGAAACAAAAGCACTAACACTAACTAAAATTACGGAGTAAAACGTTTTGTTTTGCGAGCAAAATAATGGATTATTCCCGACCTCTCTATCATAAAATGATAACCGCGTTTAATGATTATTTTGTTTTGGTGTTAAAAATAGCTTAAACACACAAACATTTCGACGAGTAATGCAAAAAATAACCAAAAAAATTAAAAAAAAACATTCATATTAAAGACAACAATCGAAAAAAAAATTCGGCACTTACATCGTACAAAATAATGTTTAGTATACGGTTAACAACATATTTCTCCGGGACTTTTCTGACTTCACTTCACTTTTTACATAAACATAAAATCGTATCAAAAACACGCGCACATAATAAACTATCGTAAATAAATCCGAAAAAAAACGAAAACATACGGTGCACAACAATGTAAATGACTTTTACTGTCATAATATCAGTTCGCTTCTGTTCGCACTTCTCTCTCTGTCTCTCCCAGCAAACAACAACACAGCTATAGCATCGGTGCCATTGACCGCACCATCGAAACTATACACCGATAAAAGCGATTGTGTCGACTAAACGTTTGGGAACGCATTTTCGCCCCAAAACGCAACGATCGTAAACCTTAAAGCGCTTTAACACTGAAATCAACTGCAGACATACATATTGGTAAACACTAAAGGTGCGAATGGTTTAGTTTTTAATGGTTGGTTTATGGTTTTAACCTTTAGTTTTAACGGTTTGAATTGGTTTTAATTTACATTTTTTTCTAAATTTTGGTTTGGATTGGTTTGAAAAATTTATTTTGAAAAATAATTTTGAATTCATTAAACCATAAAAATAGTATGTATCAAAGCCAAATAAAGTCAACAAATCGCTAATAATTAAATGTTTTTTAAAAATATAATTTAAAATTATATAAACAAAATAATAGTTTTATTAAATGTTAATGGTTTTTAATAGTTTTGTACGAATTCGATTACATAAACAATTAATATCTTTGTTTTTAAATGTTTGTTCATCATTGGCTTAAATAGGTATGGTTTAAGTACATAAATTAAAGGTTCGGTTTGGTTCGTGCAAAAATCAAACTAACAGCACCTTTTGTACACACCTATTATGGGCCATACCTTAAGATATAGATGTCGCCACACACACCGCTACATAACTCCATCGTTAGGCAAAGCGTGTGTCTGCCGCTGTGCAGTAAACTATAATATGTTTTGATTGCCTATTTGGCCGTACATTTTTCCGTCGCGTATTTCTCTTCGCACACATACACACACACACACACTATAATAGCAGTGCTATTTAAACTTTATATAGCAATTGCGTTGTTGTTGTATTGCGATAGCATTTCGTCTCTTCTCTGCGCTCTCTCTCTCTCTCACACACACACTCGCACTCACTCTGACTACTATTTATTTATATATTATATATATATATATGTTATGTATTGATCGCACGTAGAGATAGAAAAATGTCGGCACAGAATAATTCTTCGACGGCGAAAATCTCGACCACCGAGAGAGTGATCAAAAGTGAGCTCATTTTAATTATTTATCCCGATTTTTTTCGGCAACCAATACCCGCAGGTTTGCGCGCTTATGTTCCCATTTTTTTCGTCCAAAATATTATTGATTACACTGCGGTGTTGTATATAAAACCAGTTCGCGTTCGCCAGCCATCTGTAAAATTTTTTAATTAATTACAAACAACATCCCGTATTTATGTTTAAAATAACGCCACGCGATAAAACGATAATTTGGTTTTAAAACGATTGTACCATTTGTGTGTTTGCCACAGGTGTACCATTTCCACCATCGCATAAGCTAACGATGGCCGAAGTGTTCGACGCCAAGACAAATAAGCCGCGCACAGAAATACTGAAGCAACACTTCATACTGGAGGGACGTATGGAGGAGAACGTGGCGCTCAGGATCATCAACGAGGGCGCAGCGCTTTTACGCGCCGAAAAAACGATGATCGATATCGAGGCACCCGTTACTGGTTAGTCGCATCGTTAACACATTCGTTTATTAATTTTAGTTAATACGTTTTTTTTGTTGATTGTTTTTTCAGTGTGCGGTGATATTCACGGCCAATTTTACGATCTGATGAAGCTGTTCGAAGTGGGCGGTCCTCCCGCTACCACCAAATATTTATTTCTTGGCGATTACGTCGATAGAGGTTACTTTAGTATTGAGGTAAACGCGTTTTATTTTTGTTTATTGGTTTTGTGTTTTGATAATTTTAATTTTATATTTTGGTACGTTTTTTTCTCGTTTAATATATTTTAGTGTGTTCTGTATTTATGGTCGTTAAAACTATGCTATAATCCAACGCTATTCCTTCTGAGAGGGAATCACGAGTGCCGTCATCTTACCGAATATTTCACTTTCAAAACTGAATGTAAGCCAATAAAACGAAAACGCGAGTTTCAAAACGAATGTGCAGTTTTCTGATTTTCGGTTTAGCATAATCGTGTGTTTTTTTTGCTGAAATTTTTTGGCATTACGTTTGAATTTCGTTGGTTTTTTTTATATATTTTCTAAGACTCTTTTAACGGAAAAATAAATAACAAACACAATGGAAAAAATCGGCTAAAAATTTGATTATTATTTTGAATTTTTGTTTTTGTGTTATGTTTTCAATGCAAATTTCTCTTCATTTTTTCCCACTGCAATAAGCTATCGCTAAGACTATCTCTAAATTTAATTTTCAAAGGCAATAATAGTGTTTGCGATCAAAACTTTTATGTAAATTCTTGTGTTGTTCGCATTTTCTTTTGACTTTTTCTCTTGAAAGCTTTTTATTTGTTTTCATTATTTTCGATCGCATATACGAAGGCATATACCAATTTAATTTACTGGTGTCACGTATACCGTATTATTGCTCTTTTATGACTCGAGACTATTAACTGATTTTATTTCTATTTATTATTATTTTGATTATTCTTTCCGATTTAATTAAATTAAAATCACACGGATTTACCGCAGAAAACTATACTTCGCTATATTTTGCTAATAATAAATATTTATTAAATATACGAAAATTAAAAGCATTAAAACGCATTTTTTCCATAAAAAAATATTTCAGGCAAAATTAAATACTCAGAACGGGTTTACGACGCATGCATGGAAGCGTTCGACTGTCTACCACTCGCGGCTCTTATGAATGGCCAGTTCTTGTGCGTACACGGAGGTCAGCACCACATCGTATCCCCAAATACAGTATACGTTTTGTTTACCCAATATTATAAATATTATTTTCGATATTTCAGGCTTATCGCCCGAAATTCACACACTGGATGATATCAAAAAGCTGGACCGCTTCAAAGAGCCGCCCGCTTTCGGCCCCATGTGTGACCTGCTGTGGTCGGACCCGTTAGAAGACTTCGGTAACGAGAAATCAAACGTCGAACACTTCACACACAATTCGGTGCGCGGATGTTCGTACTTCTACTCGTACGGCGCGTGTTGCGAGTTTCTCCAGCAAAATAACTTATTATCAATAATACGCGCTCACGAGGCACAGGACGCTGGGTTTGTGTTGTTTTCGTTTTCGTTTTTTAGATAAAGCAAACATTATATGCGCGTGTTTGACATTTTGGGTGTTTGTTTGCGATACAATGCGATGCTAATAAGAGTCTGTTATTTCGTATTTGCCGTTTTCGTTATCGTTTGTTTTGTTTTTTCTCTTTCTCTCTATTCTATGTTTTTATTCCTGTTTTTTCCCATATATTTTATTGTCTTTATTACCCTTTTTTTGATAACGAGAAAAAATCTCTAGTTTGGGAGTTTTTGTATTTTTTTCTCCGTTTTTTTTGTTGTTGTTTCGGTGTTCACTCTAAAATTTATTGCTTTATAGCCCACACCACTACAAAACCAGAATTATATGCGCGCGCTTCGGATAATTAATTACTTCACATTATATTATATTATTTGGTTATAACTAATATTCCGTGATATACATAATTAATTAGTTTTGTCTGGAATAATGTGTTTCGTTTTAAAACACACACACACACACACACACGGGTTTTCAATCCTTTTGTTTACCGTTGAGCTCTTTATGGCAGTTGTTATGCGCGATACACCTAAAAATTTAATTTGTTTCTGGAAAAAATTTTGTTTTGTTTTTGATTGCTCGCTTAATGTTAGTATTATTATACTTTTTGCGTAACTGTATTTTATTTTTTATAGTCCCTTATCTGTTTTCGAGCATATTATTTATTTAAAAACTTATGGTGTTTTAGTTTATATTAATTTCCGTATTCCAAAACTTTTATTTCAATTTTTTAATATGCCTATTAAATATACGTATTTACTTGAAATATTTTTCTTTTAACGTTAAGTTTTTTAAAGTTTTTGCTCAAATATCTAAATCCAATCGAATTACTTCCATAATGAAATTATGTGCCCTTAAGCTTTTTTTTTTGAATGTTGAAGTATTTATTTTATTCCACTCTTTTTTCCTTTTCTTTCTAAAATTTGATTATTTTATTATATTTCTCTGTTTGAATATTTAGGGCAATATTTTTTGCGAATTTAAATTTTAAATATGGCAATGCATTGTTCCCACTTCTATCGATAATAATTCCTAAACTTAATTGTTTGCATTTGGGTAATATTTAACTTAAAACAGTTTATAAAGAATACTGTATCGTAAAACCACTACACTATAAATTAGCTTATTTATCGAGATTTTGAATTAGCATTTTGTAAAATCGGGTTTATGTAATCAAAACGATTGCATCCTTAAAATGATGTTTAATAGCTTTTTAATCACTTTTTATTATTTTTGTTGTCTCTATTTTCAATCGATAGTTACCGCATGTATCGTAAATCAGTGGTAACTGGTTTCCCATCGTTAATCACGATATTTTCGGCGCCCAATTATTTGGACGTCTACAACAATAAAGCCGCTGTTCTTAAATACGAGAACAACGTGATGAACATTCGTCAGTTCAATTGTTCGCCGCATCCCTATTGGTTGCCCAATTTCATGGACGTGTTCACGTGGTCTTTGCCATTCGTCGGCGAAAAGGTGACCGAAATGTTGGTCAATCTGTTGAACATTTGCTCGGACGACGAACTGATGACCGAAGGAGAGGAAAGTTTTGAGAGTGAGTTGGAGGGTAAGATTGGTAACACTAACCACACCTGCATTTTAGTTGAACACACCGAGCATCCGATAAATAGTATTAGAAGTAATCATTTTCCACGCAATTATTATATAAATATTAGTGTTTATAGATTTGTCATTAACTAGACTATGATTTATTTTAAGGGAATATTAATATTATTTGTTAAAATTTTGTTATATTTAATACCCAATATTTATCTGTGTGCGTATATATATAAATATGCGTGTTATGGAAGTTAAATTCACTTATTTTAGTACTGCTGGTATTTTTTTCTAAAATATATTTTTACGACTTTGCTTCCTGTTGTAACTCTGCTGTCTATATACACACGCACACTGTTACTGAAACAGTAAGCTTTTGAAAACTATTATCGTTTTCAAATCAATTTTGTTAGAAATTTTCCATACGGAGTATAGTTAGAAAATATGTCGTTAATTTGGAAAAGTGAAAATGATTGCTTTATATCGTACTATTTGCTTATTTGTTTGCGATGAAACAAAGAGTGTGTTACCGCTATTAACTGGTGGGTTATTATTATTTTAAAAAAGCCGATTTATTTTTGAAAATCAATTGCCGCACAAACGCTTTTCGCATATCGCTGTTGTGCCGCACGTTATTTTTGATTCGAAAATTGCATTAAATCACTAATAGCATCGTTTTTTTTCTCTCATACATATCCCATCATCCCTCTAATCAACGCTTTAAAAAACATTAATTTTGCTGCAAATTCGAAATATTTTCCGCCGGAAAAAAATGATTATTTGGGCTGAAAAACAAAAAAATTGTTTGATTTGCATAAACTTATTGATTGACTTTATTCCTGTTTTGCATCCGTAATATACTATAAATAAATCGCAAAATATATTGACCAAAATGCACTCTTCATTAACGTTGAGATGGTATAGCGTCAGCGCGAAAAGAGGTCATACGCAACAAGATTCGGGCGATCGGCAAAATGGCCAGAGTTTTCTCTGTACTGCGCGAAGAGTCTGAAAGCGTTCTTCAGCTGAAGGGCTTAACACCGACCGGTACACTACCGTTGGGCGCACTCAGTGGCGGCAAACACACGCTCAGAAATGGTAACTTATTTTTTATTTGTCTCTCTTTTGTTACCATTTTATTAAGTCTTTATTTTTTTAGTTCGTATTTTTATTATTTTGGTTTTACTGTTATAAGTTATGTTATGCTATATAAGACTTATATGATATTAAGTTAGCAAATGACCTTAACATTTGAAAAGAAGAAAAAAAGCGGTTAATAAATTTATTTATTTATTCAGTTAGTTTTTTTCTACATTTTATATGTTATATCAATGTTAATTCAAGGCCTTTATTTTGTTGGTTTTGATATTTTATGCGGAAAAATTTTTTGAACATTAAATTTTTGTAGAGGAAAACGAATCCACTTTAATTTAAAAGATGCGGAACTCTTGGAAAAAATATTTTGCTTTAGGTTTAGTAAGCTTTAAGTTTGTTTTATAAGCTTTAACGTTACGTGCGTCTATTTAAAAATTAATTGATAATAATGTTAACTATGCTGTACGCAACTCGTATCGATAAGTATCTATCTATACGTTTTCGCTGGCAAAATGATATTAAATATTTACGTTGAAAGCCTATTATAAAGATATTTATTTTGCGAGATTGAGTTGTTATTGAATTATTTCGCGAATTGCTTTTTTAACGTTTTTACTGTTAAGGCTAATCCTATGATGATTTTTATTTATTTATCTCTCTTTGATCTAATACTAAATTACTGAATCATTAAGAAAAATAAAAGTGAGTTTTATACGTGGACTATCACTGAAACTTTTTAAATGAATTTTTTAAAACTCAATCTTCAAATTGTTAAGAAACTTTCTGTAAAATGAGTAATAATAGATTACCGTAATTAGTTTTTATTTCTATTAATTTTCTTACTTATCTGTATGTATAGCTTTAGCTGGATTCTCGCCGCACCACAAAATCGCGAGTTTCGAAGAGGCGAAAGGTTTGGATAAAATCAATGAACGAATGCCACCGCGAAAAGACGCGCCGCCACCGCCTCCTAAGGACGCCAACTCTAATGATAGCTAATTAATGATAATTTGGTTATTGATTGGTTTTAGAATTATAATTATTCTCGTCAAACATTGAAAACTATCCAATTATTCAAGTGTTACCACAAATCACTATCCGAACAGTCCTTTCCATAATTTCCATATCTCTCTCTGTCACACATAACCCCACACACCGTCCGTTGTGTTGACTGCCTGACTGTGTGTTGCCATCATTTTGGCAACAATCAGTGTGTTTGTGATCGCAATCAATTCAAATAAAGAGTGGGACGAAACACTGTTTTTGGGAACGTAATTCAATAGTTTAGCGATAATCCCGTGTTTGCCACCATTGGGATTATTACCGTTGACAGGCAGTCATCCGAATGTGAATTGTTTGTGGCATTAATTACGCATTAATTATCTTTTCTTCCCATCCATGTCAACCCTTATATCCCGGCAATGCTTAACCGAGCATTTATTATGATTATTATTATTTTTTAGCAAATCAATTTCTGGAATAAGTTAGCAATATTTTAATTGTTTTATGTTATTATTATTAATTATGAATTGTGTACATTGTTATTATTATTATTATTATTTTTTACAGCAACGATTATATATTTTATTTAAAATGTTTATTGTATTTGAATTATAATTTCATTATAAACCCTTCAATGATTGAGAATTGAATTTTTTTAATGAAAAATTAACATTAAAGATATTAATTAACTTTTAAATTTAAGACTTAAAATTTACCATTTGATTAATGATATTTAAAGCAAAAATGTTTTTTTAAATAATATCACAATTACCAACCCTTACCCACAAATACTGAAACCAATCCCCAAAAAAATATAACTACAAATGGATTGATTATGATTATTATTATTATTATTAATGCTTATATACGAATCTAATTAAACACATTTTAAAAAATTTTAAATCTATTTAAGAAGTTTTAAGAAAAATGAAAAGTGTCTAAATATTATTGAAAACCTAATTCTTTAATAATAATGTATATAACTATCAATAATTATATATAAAAAATTAAAAATTGAAAATGATTTAAAGTCATTACGAACGCGAAATCAAATCATATATGCGTTTAAATCGAAATTGTTTTTTTTCTCTAATTCTATACTTTCAATAAAATCATAACCACATGTGTCTCATAACCACACCATTAACCTCATATTT
>JAQIXJ010003968.1:0-11635 GCA_034700185.1 Phthiracarus laevigatus | reverse complement strand
GTTGTGATTTGAAATCCAATCATCATTTATACTGATATTTTCAGCGATATACAGCGGAGTTGAAATAAGATATTTCAGAGCTTTAATTATTATTGATGGACGGACTGCTTCAAACTTTTAATGTGACTTATAAATCAACTTTCTTTTAAACTTGAATTGGACTATGTGAATATTGTCAAATGAGTATGAAGTATGCACACAGAGGTGTTTACAGATACAGGTACGTTAACAACATTTCCTAGAAGCCCATACTGTTTGTCAACTCCATGCGTCTTATTTGCATGAACGGAACACGTGGCGATATCATACGTTCTACAAGTGTCGTTAGGTTTTGCAGTTCTCTTGGTATTATATTAAACAGTAAACCATTTTTCCAAACATAATTTTGGTATTCTACTCTGAACTACATCCCGGTGGCACGTTTTGCAAAGCTTTAATATTGTTGACATCGTTGGACAAACTTCATGTAAAAACTCGGGACTTATACCTTTCTTAATGAGTTTCCTCTCATTTGTCTTAGTTATAGAAGAGGCAAATTAAAGACCGATACAACTGTCACAAATTACGGTTGGATCATTCTTAATGTTAGCTTCGTGTTGTTTACGGATATCTTCCAAACCAATTATGTCGCTTATATTAAGTCTTGACATTCTATGCGTGCTCGTATTTCGTTTCTGTTCTTCGCGCCTCCTATCCGAGTCTTGCCGTGCAGTAATAAACGCCATCGTATTTCGTTCTTTCTCTTCATGCTTCCTATCTGTGTCTTGACGATGTATTTTGTGCTCATATGAGTCCTTTTCCTTTTCTTTTTTCCTGTAATCTTCTCTCGCTTTCAATTCCTTTATTCTCTCTTTGTTACTCTTTCTTCTTTCATCCATATAAAAACTAATTAAAATTGATACAAAATTGTGTGGCCTTTACTCTACCAAGTCTAAATAATAAATGAACTTAAAATCTAGAAATACTTACTGAAGTACTTTCCCAACAATATACTTCTAAATTTATCAAAGGAACTTTTTTCCTAAAGTCAATAAAGCATAAAAAGACGCCTATGCATAAAGTTTTTCAATATAAAAGTTAAGAAAGTCTACTTCTAAAACCGGCATATGCCACTTTATGTTGACTATATTTTGCAACCTTTTTACTGCAAATAGCAGAATATGCCACTTTTATTATTCATTTATTTTTGTCATTTTAGCCTAGTTTACCCTATTTTGGCCAGTTTATTGGTAATTTATTATTCATTTTGAGGATGAATATCACCGGCATATGACACTCAAATTTTAACCTAATTTGTGGCTATAATTATCAGATTCTTGCCTATTTAGGCACACTTTAATCCAAATAAAGCATATAAAAATGTTGAAAATCCCTTTATTAGCATATAAAAAAGATCAAATCCCTTTATTAGAGTAAAGCACAAAATCCCTTTATTAAAGTAAGAGAAAGACGGACGGACGGGCGGAAATACCCAAATCCATGTTTCTGACAAATTTGCAAATTCAGATAAAAAATATGGTAGACATTTAATATAGAATCGATTGGAAAATTTCACGATTTATATGTTATTTTAGATATTTGTCTCTTAGATGATGTTTTTCAAGGATTCAGAAAAGCTATTTCGAAACAATATGATTTAGATCCGTGTTATTATTATGCTACACTCGAATTATCTTTGAACGCTGCATTTAAATACACTGGAGTTGAACTTGAAATTTTAACCGACATTGATAAATACCAGTTTTTAGAAATCGGAATCAGGTTAGGAATTGTTCAAGTTGGCAAACAATTTTGTTGTGCAAATAATGAATACTGTAAAAACTTTGACCCCAATAAACTTTCCAATTACATTATGTATTTTTATGGTAAATAAAAATTTTGTTTTGACCGATAGTATTAATGTTTTCTTTACAAATAGATAATAATTTGTATGAGTACGCTCTTTCCCAAAACTTACTTGAAAAAAATTTAAATGGTTATTAGTATCAGAAATTGTAAGCCTAAACATTGAATCAATTCCAGATGATGGGAACACTGGATTTATATTTGAAGTTGATTTGATATTACCTATTAATTTACACAATACTCATAAAGATTTTCCTGTGGCTTCAGAAAAAATTAAAATATTAAATGAAGAATTAAGTGAATATCAAAAAGCTACATTATTATTTTTGATAAAATATGGTTATACAAGATATCCTATTGATAAGCTTATTCTTTCCTTATATAATAAAAACAAATACATTGTTCATTATAGAAATTTAAAGTTATATATCAGTTTAGGACTTATAATTAAAAAAATTCATCGGGTTTTAAGTTTTTATCAAAGTGATTTTCTATTTTCATATATAAACTTTAATACAGAACTTAGGAAAAGAGCAAAAACTGATTTTAAGAAAAAATTGATGAACAATTTATTATTTGGGAAAAGTATTGGGAACAAACGTAAACATTTGAACTTTAAAGTAGTTCTAAATGAAAGGCAAGCAAATAGATGTTTGCCAAAACCTTTATTTGAAGAATTCGATATTTTGATAGAAAATAAAGTAATAATTAAAATGCTGAAAACTGTTGTAACTTTAGATAAACCATTTTATATTGGATTTAGTATTTTCGAATTATCTAAAAGTTTAATGTATGAGTATTATTATTTATGTTTTAAAAAATTTTATAAAAACAAAATTGAATTACAATTTTCTGACACAGATTCTCTAATATACAAAATAATATAACTAAACTGAAGATATATTTAAAGATTTAAAATTCTTTAAATCCATAATGGATTTTTCAGATATGAATGATATTTGTAAATTAAATATAGATATCATTTTATTAAATAAAATGTAGTGTATCTTCGTTAATTATCCATAGTCGTCAATGTTTAAGTTACTCAACCATTTAACCAATGTAATAACGTCCAAAAAATATCCCATTTCTTTGTCATAATTAGTTATTCTATAATTTTTGTTAAGCCAATTACTCATTTCACGTAACATTTTGTTAGCGTTTAGTTGCAATGACACATGCGATTCCATATATAACGTTGATACGATAATTATGCGTAGTATATTATTTTAAAGTGTAAGAGAGTGACAGTATAGACAGCAAAACAAAAATGCGACTGAACTGGTTGAAAGCAATATCAGAAATGAGAGAAATCAAGAGCGGCACATATATTTATAACTCGGCTTTCAATAAAGGTCCATACCGGTTTACTAAGTAATGGTCTCAATTTATTTACGGGTTAAATTTATTACGTGAATTAAAAGTGTAATTAGGTTAACCAAGTTTTAAATAACTACTCCGACGCCTACCACCTTTAAACGATAGTAGTAGAACTTTTGAATGAGAAAAATTTTTATCATAAGAGCCTTTACTAAGCCAATTTTATTCTTATAATTCTAGATAAACTAAGGATCAAGTTATTGGATTCGGAAGAATAAAGCACGTGCATTTATATCTCACAAACGGTAACACCAATGACTTTGAAAAAATTTTTATCTTAAGTTAACCGTATAAGGGCTACAAAAAATCTTACTTTAAAACTATGTTCATATAAAAGTTTCAATAAAAGTTTATTGTTTTTTAAAGTTTTGATTTGGTTTTGTTGGTTTCCGAAATTATTTTTAGCTCACATTTTTAGAAAAAGGCGAGCTTATGTATTTTGGTATGTCTGTCTGTCCGTCTGTCTGTATGTACGCAGTCTCTATTTAGTGTTTGAGATACTCAACATAGTCAGAACATGAATTTTGACACTTAACCTGCGTTTTTAAACATTATGAGCTTAAAAATCAATTAAATACAACCAAAATGTGGCAGATGCCACAAAATTTTTAACTTAAATTTTGGCTTTTTTTGCAAAGATGTGACTGTTTTAACCAGCTTTTGTTTATTTTGAGATTAAATTTCCTTTTTTACAGCTAATAAAGGCAGATTACACTCACATTGTTTTTGTCAATTTTGCCAATTTTTCTAGTTTTTTGTCTTTTTTGTCATTTTGTAACTAAAAATCACTTTTTTAAGGCAAATAGCGGCAGATGCCACTAAAGTTTTAATCTTATTTTTGCCAATTATTTGCCTATTTTGATCCAATTTTGGTCATTTTTGGCCCATTTATTGACAATTTTGAGGATACTTTTGTTCATTTAGACACTATTTATTGGCTTTATTAAACTGAAAATCCCTTAATTAACATAAGAAATCGTTAAAGTCCCTTAATTATAATAAGAAATTGGTAGAATCCCTTAATTAGAATAAGAAATTGGCAAAATCCCTTTATTAACAAAAGAGTGTGCACGCCCGACAGACGGACGGACGGACATACCCAAATCCATATATCTGTCTAAGTCAGATAAAAAATATAAGTTTGCAGTTGTGAATGATAAATTTTTAATTTTTTTCTATTTTAAAATTCATTGTTTGTTTTATTCGTTTTCTTAAATAATGTAAACTTGTACAAATTTTATAAATATAATTTATTTAACATAACTGACTTAGATAGTCTAAAATTTAAGATGAAATTCATGTAAAATTACTTAAAATTGTAAACACAAAATATTAAATGAATGTTTATGCATATCCAACACAATTCTAAAAATTTATTCATTTTTCAAATTGCAATCCATTGATACAAACTATTATAAATAATGAAATTACTTAAGAAAATAATTTATAACAATGATTTTAAAAAGATTTTGGATAATATATTAACAATGTAACATTAAACTATAAAAAGAATATTGATTAGCAAATAAGGGATTATTAATTATATTATACTGAGTGACGAATAAAATTTTAAATAAAATCTCTCTCTCTCTAAAGCGTTCAAATCAAAACTAATTCACATAAATCCTTGTTACAATTGCTCTATGTAACTAATTTATTCTGTGTTAGTTATTAATGAAAGATAGAAGAATTACATACTTAGTTAAATAAATAAGCTCGATCTGTTTTATACAAAAAGAGCTAATAATATTTTTGTGTTTACTTTATAATATTAAGACTTGAGATTTAATCTTTTTATAGTATTATGACGCTATTATTATAGTAAAACCATAGAGCTTTATGATATGAAAATTAAAATTGAATATTGATTGATAATTAGTGGAATATTTCACGTGAAAACCAAACCTATTTGATTGTTGCCATTTGATGTAACCAAATTTTTCGCTATTGTTAATCTTTTTTGGTTCATAAGTTTCAAGAAATCTTGATTATAAGTTAAAAACATCTTAATAAAAATCGCCAACAATAATAATTCTATCGCTTTTGGTATTTTTATTAGTAAATTCATTCACGTTATTGAATAGTTCGAGCTTTGTTGATTTTAAAGAGTTCTAAATCAAAAGAATGTCTTTGTTATTAAAATTAATATCGATACAATTGAAGTAACCTTTTTTATCTTGAGATTTTTTTTGAATCAAATAATTGTAATTGATATTAGAGTACAATGCACACCCATATGTTTTTTTTATTTTTGGATGTTATTTGATTAATAAATATAAATTTGCTAATTCGACAAATTAGTGACACAAAAGCCAGTTTTCTGCAAAATGTAGAATATCAGCTTCCATGAAGTTGTTATCGCTCTTTGTTTTTGAATTTTTTCTTTAACGATTGGACATTCTTTCACATAACTTTTATACTTTAATACTTCCAATTTTATTATCGTTTAAAATGTTTATTGTAAATATAATTTTCAATTCTGTTATTAACCAGATGATCTCTTCTTCAACTTCTCTTACAGTATTAATTTTTTAGGTCGAAAAAAATGCCAATAGTAAAGACCATGTTGAGTTCTTGCACGTCTTAATGCTAAATATACATGCGATACATATAGATATTTGTTTAATAAAGAATTGTGGACAACAAGGTCATCATAATTTTGTCCCTGAGCTTTATTAACTGTCAATACTCCACTTGATACTACTGGAAACTGTGTTCTTCGTACCCTTACATTTTGTTTAAACTTCGGGTTGTTCATAGATTTATCTCTTTTTATTTTTTCTTTTTGTGTCCAAGTTTGTTCGTACCACTACTTTGAACTGCATAATTATATTTTTGTCTTGTGAAATATCCAACATTCTATCGGAAAATTGTATCCAAAATTTGAATGGTTTTTTCTCGAACTACTTAATCTATTTCAACTCCGTTAACAAGCCCATTCTCAGTTTTTATATTTACGGTTATCATATTCCTTTCATCCTTTATTAAAATATTTGTCGCTTATCCGTACATTTCAGTTCGTTTTTTAACTCAATAATTTACAATGACTTTAGTTTAATCTCAGTGCTTACATCTCTTTCTGCTCGGTTATATATGCAATATTTATTTAATAATTAACGCAAGACATGTTATAATAATCAGCATCTGATTTTGTCCTAAAATACTTTATTACATTAGATGGCAGTATGTTTTTTCCTTCGTTATTATCCCGAGACATAGATGATGCAATATCATTTACGAAGCAATTACCTAGTGCAAATCTCCATTACCGGTTCTTTTTTAGCTCACTTTGAAAAAGTAAGCTATTGGATTTGACAAGTCCGTCTGTCTGTCTGTAGACTTTTTTTAGATCACAAAATAAGGCAAAAATGGACCATAAACTGAGTCAAAATAGTGTCGAAATTGGCTTAAATAGAGGCAAAAAAGGGCTTAAAATGACTATATAGGGCAAAATTGGTCAAAACTGACACAAAATCGGGTATAAATTGGTTAATTTAGGAAAAAATATGAGTAAATTTTGGTATCACACGTCTTACTAATTAAACTAAAACACGTTATGACACGAGCCTAATTGTTTCTATAAGCGCAATTTTGATGTTGCCTGGTCGACAGCTAAACTAAGAATGAATAATATTATCCCTAACACTCACTGAATTACTATTTATAACAATGTTTTAAAGCACATAAAAACTTTATCGAAACAATAATAATTAAAAGTTTTGTTTGATTAAAAAATAGAAATCGATAATATAAGCCAAAAAGAGATTTAAAGTCAAAGTGAGCGCGTTACTAATGTTCATTCTTGTTTATATTTAATATCGTTCCTCACATCAACGTTTCACTATTAATCTAGTTTATCTTCGCTTATATTAAACGAAAAAATAAATTTTAAAAATAGAACACATGCAAGATATAGCGAGAGATTTGGTTGCATATTACGATATCTGGGAAGCAAATCTTAACGATTTGAAAAAAATTAATCATACTAAAGACGAATGCATTCATTGGAAAATATTTGAAAGAAATGTGTATAAATCGTATTTATAAATGAAACGAATACGTTATCCAAACTCATACAAACATAGATACTAATAAATTAAATATTACAAAAGTATAATAAAAGGATATTATTTTTATTCTATTGTCATAATGGAGTAAAATAAATTCAAATAGAACAATACCAAAATAAAGGCAAATTTAAAAATAAACCGATTATTTATTCATGGGATAAAATCTTATAAAATTATATTCATATTATTAGTAGACATATTTTTAAGAAAACAGATACAACTAAAAAAGAAATTTAAATCTTATTTTAATTAATAACTAAGCCTATTTGGTTAAATAAAATAAAATCTCTTATTTATTGTCTAACTTTTTTGTATAATTTAGATTGATATCATATAAACAAATTATATAATTCAATCTGCGCCTATTTTATATAGTAAGAAATTTATGTTACTTTTATTAATTTAAATTAAATTTCAAATTTTAATTACAGTTTTAACATAATTTAATGCATATTATCTTTTTAAGTTTTTAACTGTTTTCTTTAACTTTATCGTAAAAAGTCAAAAAAATAAATACTATTTGTTTAAAAATTAACCTGTGGCATTGTTGAAATTAAATTCAGTTTCTTTTTTGCATTTTTCGGCGAAAATTATGAAGTCGGGACTTTATAGTTTAAATCATAAAAAATCTCCAGGTAATGTCTACTAATTGCCTGAACATCGTGATAGATAAATAATATTTTCTCAATTATGTTTTCAGTAGAAATTCACAACAACAAATTAATTATTGCAGTAGTAATAGAATTTTTAATTCTTCTTTTACAATGTAAGTCGTTGTTGTAGGATTTGATTGACAAAACAATTTTTAAAAAACAATCCAGATAACGTTCTTCCTACACTGAACTCCAATAACACTTATGATCTTAGCGTGCGTTTACCGATACAAAAAACAACTTTCAAAAACATTTATCTTTGACATTTTCCATTAATTGTAACTTCTGCGGCAACAACAGGAAACTGATAACGTCTCAGTCTTAAGCTTAGTTTTCGCCTACAATGTGATGAGAAATCTGACCAATTGGTGTGAAGTTTAAACCATAAATTCGTTTGATTGAATTAAGTTTTTTGTCAAGAATTGTGCTCTACAGATTCACTAAAAAAGTGATTCCATTAAGTGGTTACAATGATTATTCCTTCAGCCAACGCAAGGCAATCTTTATGTTTGCCAAAATAATCAAATAGGCATTATATTCACGGAAAAATTTTTAACCGTTTAACTCTACCTCTGCAACTTTTACAGCTTTATTTCAAATATTTTTTTGAGTTTCTGCTAAAAGCAATAGTTATTAAATCAATCTCAGCATTAGTTTTATTAAGTTGAATAACAGTTGTTGATGGGTTCAAGTTATAAGTATGTATTTCTTTACTTTTATATTATACTATGTCTTCTAGTTTACAATTAATTTCTAGAGATAATTTAAAGCTTGAGCAAACATTTTATCTTCATTCTGACGCATTATTTCAGTTAGATCGAAAAATATGAAATATCACATATTATTATATCGAACAACGCACCAAGTTGATTGAAATCCACAAAAAATACTATTGAAATTCATACAAATGCTTTTGGTGTACGGTTTTATCGCTAAAAGGTTTTATTTAAGTATCCCTATGGTTTAAAATTTCTGTTCTAATTTTGCTGAATAGTAAGAAACTTGCTTAATGAAAAGCCATGCAACCGATAAAAAACTTTATTTTCCTGTTGAAGCACTTAAAATCACTTTTACACTATCAGTTCGATTTCCTTGTTTTGATTTTTAAAATAATAGAAGTGATTAAAACATTGCTGATAAAGAAACATGAATTTCTTTTTCCTGCTCCACCATTGAATAAATTATAAACAGGATCTACCGTTGTCCTGACTAGATATAACAGTTCCAAACAATAATTTCTTTGTTTCTTATTAAGAAACATTATTATTCTTAAAAATAATATTCATTAGTATTGCATTTAGGTGTTAAAAATTTTTAACTTCTAATTCTCAGCATTTCATTACAATTATCTTGAATGAGACTAAACTGGGAGCTGGATTCCATACTATAAATTGTTTATTCATACTTAAAGTCGATACTATCTTCTTATTTAAATTCATTCTCGATTTAGTAAACTATGTTTTCAATGTTATTTGTTAATAAATTATGGTTGTAGAAAATTAAGATTCTATAAACTTTATTTGTTTAATATTTTTGTAGAATTTAGTTTAAAAATAATATCAGTTTCATTCAAATCTTTTTGTTCGTCAAAGTATGGGAAGTAAAGTTGGCATTGTCTATTAATCTTATTTTCATCAATTTTAATGTTTAATAGACAAAACCTAATAACTTTTAGTTTTATTCTTTATTCCAAATAACCCTTTTTATTTTTAAGTTCAGTTGAATTTTTAAAAAATTAATATAATTTAACAAATAATTAAGTAACTAAAACAATAATTTAAACCGGAGTCATTTTCTTCAAATTGTTACTTACGTACGTTTTGAGGAAATGAGAACATGGTGTGCTTATTTCTCACAATTGATATTTGTTTATTAATTTAATATTTCTATACAAAATCTTCTACTAATACAAAAATATAATGATTGATAATGAATGACTTTTTAAATGTTTAACGTATTCATCTTACAATATACTGAAAAATTGTAAGAATAAATTTTCTAAAATTAAAATTTTTAGCTCACTTTGTAAAAGTCAGATATTGGATTTGGGATGTCCGTGACTCTGTCTCTTTGTCTGTCTGTGGATTTTTTTAGATGTCGAAAATCAGCAAAAATGGTCAAAATTGAGTCAAAAATGAGTCAAAATAGTGTTAAAATTGGCTTAAATAGGGGCATAACTGGGCTTAATTTGTGTCAAAAATGACTAAATAGGGGCAAAATTGGTTTTATTAGGGCAAAACTTGGCTTAACTATTGGCAAAAATAACTAAAAATTTGTCAAAACAGACACAAACTCGGTTCAAAATTAGTTAAAATCGGGGCAATTATGTGTTTATTTTTATGTAACGCGTCTAAATAATTATACTAAAACACATTGACACGCGCCTAATTGTATTTATAAGCACATATTTGATGTAATCTCGTCGATAGCTAAACTACAAATGAATAGAAATATCCTTAACACTCACTGAAGTACTATTTATAAGAATGTTTTAAAGCACATAAAAATTTTTATCGAAACAATAATAATTAAGTATTTTGCTTATTTAAAAATAGAAATCAATAATGTTAGCCAACAATAGATTTAAAGTAAAAGTGAGCGCATTACTAAAGTTCATTCTTGTTTATCTTTAATTTCTTTTTATTAATGCTTCAAATAAATTACTGATAAACCATGCATAAATGAAGCTGTTAAACTTTAATGAATTTAAAAATTTAGAAACTGTACTTATACATATTTTTTTATCTGACTTTGCAAATTTGTCAGATATATGGATTTGGGTATGTCCGTCCGTCTGTCCGTACGTGCACACTCTTACTTTAATAAAGGGATTTTGATCTTTACTCTAATTAAGGGATTTCACAATTTTCTTACTATAATAAAGGGATTTTAAACTTTACTCTAATAAAGGGATTTTGATCTTTACTCTAATAAAGGGAATTGGATCAATTTCTTACTTTAATAAAGGGATTTTGAACTATTTCTTATTCTAATTAAGGGAATTTATTAGTCAAAAAGGACAATATATGGGTCAAAAATACAAAAATTATTCTCAAATTTGGCTTTTAAGGAGTCAAACATGGCCTCAATTGTGTCGAAATAGACAATAATCTGATAAAAATATCCAAAAATTAGGTTAAAAATTTAGTGGCATATGCCGGTTTTTGATATAAAAATAGTGATTTAGAGACTCAAAATGGAAAAATATTGCCAAAAAACTTGCAAAAATGGGCAAATTTAGGCTAAAATTATAAAATTTGGTGAATACTCAAAGTGGCATATGCCGGTTTTTGCTGTAAAAAATTGATTTTTAGACTAATAATGGCAAAAAGAAAGGTTAAAGAGCAAAAAAAAACATTAAGTGGCTTATGTCGGATTTGGGCTATAATCTCGAATAGAATTTTTTGGGCTTTAATGAATTTTGCTGTTTATCAAAGTGGCATATGCCGGTTTTCAAATGACATATACTGTTTATCAAAGTGGCATATGCCGGTTTGGGCTATAATATCGCCTATAACCAAGAATAGTTGCATATGCCCGAATTTCAAATGACATACTGTTTATCAAAGTGGCATATGCCGGTTTGGGCTATAATATCGAATAGAACCCGGAATAGTTGCATATGCCCGAATTTCAAATGACATACTGTTTATCAAAGTGGCATATGCCGGTTTGGGCTATAATATC